>MUZC01004510.1:116919-131063 GCA_002072015.1 Radix auricularia | reverse complement strand
TCGGCTGGCTGACATATTTTTTCGGCTGATATCCGGATTAGCCGGAATTCTCCGTAAATTGACATTTGCAGCTGATTTTCGTCTGATCTTGTTGAAATTTTGGAAATACCAGCCATAACATTACATTACATCACAGCAGGTTGTGTGGTTGTGTACTTTTACATCGTACACATGCAGCAGTGTCAAGTCACTGAGTCAAACTTTTCTTTTTAAAAGATCAATTTATCTTCTTTTGAAACAAATTAAAATAATAAAATTAAACTCCATAACGATATTTATTTTTATTTCAAACAAAGATTAGGTTACAGGTTACATGCTGCCGGTTACATGTTACAGGCTTCAGGTTACTATTTTAATATGGAAAATCTTCTTGTCGCCCGACCTGGACTTAAGTCTCGATCAGTTGAACGGTACAAAACGTCTGCACGATCCAGAGCAGAAGTTGCAGTCCCTGTGAAAACAAATTAATTTATTCAAGGATATTCAACTTTTGAATGTACTAGTTTAATTTTAGTTTACTATGGATCAATTTCCGAGTTACAGATCCAGAGTCACTATAGCTTCTCTCTGCCATGCGGCCAATGTTAATATGGTTTTCTTTTCCTGTCGTTTACAAGTATCAAACTACAATACCACATAATACCACGGCTCAAATACAATATTTTAGACAGGTTAAGTTTATTATATTTTATTTTTATGGAGATTTCTCTTGCCCCCATCGTTGGTATAACCATTTCTAAACAATGAAGATGAGACTTGCCTTAGTGGTTAAATTTCTATAACTTAGGCCTATACTTAAAACTAGCCTCTTAGAGTGAAGAAGAGAAATAATTAGGAGGGTGCCCTTGCAGACAAATTAAATAATGTAACTCTAAAGAGCAAAGATTCGGGTTTCCGTTAACAGCAATTTAGTTTACCATGTGAATATGCGGTTCAATACCCAATCGAAATGTGTTCAAATCATTTATTCTTCGACCTGGTTTTCTTTAATAACATTCTCAGAAACTACATTTTTTAAAATTATATTTTATGTTGCAAGGTTTATCTATTTTATGTAACCTTTTATGATTTTAAAATGATGTTTTCAAAGAAATACCAATTTTCGTAATCGCACATGTAAGACATTTAGATAATATAGACATATCAATAAAAATTGTAACACTTTATAACCATAATATATTTTTATTTACTCAATTTCAAAAAAAATATTAGATCTACATTTCTTTGCGTGTTTATTTCGGATCTAGTTTTTTAAAATTATTTTTCTTTTAATTTATACGTGGTGGCTAGTGTTTTCCTGCGTTATTTGTGACGTCATATTTGTTTATTTTATTCGTGTCTAGGTTTTATTTGTTAGATCTAGGTTTTTGAAGTGTTAGATATTTTCACGCTTCGCCAACAGGATTTAATGCATGTGGGAATTTTTAGTCTAATTCGGTTTTTTTTTACACCTGCCTGGGAAAAGTTGGCATCTTGAGTTCGCAACACTGGAAGACGGCCTCAAGACTACACTCGTATTTATTTTTTTTTAAAACTTTACACACGAGCAAACACATCAGATGATGACATTATATCAACGTGTTGCAGTCTTTTTAATGATGATTATTAATTTTTATTTTTAATTAGACTTCGGTAAAAAAAAATGTATCAATTATAATTATTATAATTTAAATTTTTATTTAAGCCATTGTATTGCTACAAACGATTGTGTAAAGTGGTTTCATGTCACTAGTGCCTTCATTTAAAACCTCTTATGATTATTTATAGGGAAGTGAAAATAATAAATGATCAACTTTGAATATGTTGGGAGAGTGGGGCATAGAGCTGAGAATGACCAGGGGTCCCCCGGGGGGGGGGGGCTCTCCACAGGACAGACGTTGTTTAACTTACGTGTAACAGAAAGTATTTGGTGCACACAACATGGCAAGGCATGGACTCACGCAACCATTAGAACAAGGCAACCTGCTGTCTTTCAGTGGAATACCTGAAGCACAAGTGGAGCAGATGGGATTGATTAAATTATGTAGTTTCTACTTATTAATATTAATCTTCTGTGTAAGAAGGAGCTTCTGTAGCAGATAAGACTACATGATTATTTACTACAATAAAAAGAATCAGATTGACAAGTTAAAGAAAACGGACATTGCAAATGTCACGGAGCTCCTCCACCTCTTACCTTCAGCTGTTTTTAAATTGGCCGCAAATAGAAACAAACAAATAAACAGGCAGAAGAACTTCATGTTGGTGTCGTAGTTGTTCAGACTATACGATGGTACCTGTCTCTAAAACCGAATGTCGAGCATTACGGAATTCAACATAAATCAATTGGGCCATAGTTTTGTCATTAACAGATAAGTTAAATGTTACCCACTTTTTTGTTAGTGGCGCAGAAACATGGCGGTGTTTTATTTTATTTTTAGCAACACAAAGTGTTTTAGCTTTCGTCAACCTCCTCCTCCTAATCCATGGCACTTTGTCTCGTCTGCCAGCCGAATTTTTTTTTTAAATTTCGGCTGGCTGACATAATTTTTCGGCTGATATCCGGATTAGCCGGATTTTAAAATTTCGGCTGGCTGACATATTTTTTCGGCTGATATCCGGATTAGCCGGAATTCTCCGTAAATTGACATTTGCAGCTGATTTTCGTCTGATTACGAAATATTCAGCTGAAATTTGGCTGACGCCCGGCCAATAATGAAGAAATAAATCTTCAGCAATAAAAAAACTTTTACAATACTTCAGAAAGTTTTATTACTTTTACTTTTAACAATAAAAAAACAAACAGTTTTATTTGCTATACTACTAAAATTGTGCATGAATCATGAATGCATTCCACTCAATCAGTTTCTGTCACTCTAGCCCGTTATGCACTTAGAAAATCATTTTATAATTGTCATGGATAAAACAAACGCGATGTAGTTTATCAGCTGTTAGGCTTGATCGTTTGCTGTTTATTATCAGCCACTTTAGTTTTGACTGCTGACCTGACGGCTTGGTAAACATCATCCAGGGCTGTTCCAGCAAGTGTTACAGGTGCCATGTTGAGAGAAGGGCAAATAATTTTGAAGAAGTCAACAAAACCATCTTTAGCCACATTTTCAAAGGCGAGCAAGTCTCTACAGAACCAGATAACGATATCTCTTGACAGTTCATGACTTGATGTTGCCTGACATTGACTGTTGTCTTCTCCATACTTACGGAAATATCCCAAAATTTTATTAGACTTTTCTTGACTTGTACTGACACATTGTGCTTGACACTTAAGTGAAGATTCATATTGCCATTTGATGTAATTGCGGCAAAATTGGTTACTTTTGAAATGTGACCCTTGTCACCCAATGTAAAAAGGTAATCCTGCAGTCTTAGCACGTAGACTCTATATTATTTCACTGCAAATTTTAATTTTCTCGTGAGAACTTTCATTTTAATTTATTAAATGCATTTATATATGTTATATTTTAGCTTTTATAGCGCTAATTTGCGAGGCTTTTTAATTTATAAGGCTGTTTTTGGCCCTTGATGCTACATAATCAGAGTAGAGTGTGTTACAACCATTTTGTTTATCTAGCACCCTACTTGCTGGGTTGTCACAGCAAGAGGTTAAATGAAATTTTCTCACTTACAAACAAGCAAAAAAAGAAACAAACATCTAGTAAGGAAATAAAAAATGAAATTTTCATTAAAATATTTATTGATCTTCTAAGAATCTTAAAATGGATAAATGAAACTTTTTTTTAAAAAACATATTAATATTCAGTCATTAAATTTATTTTAGCATGGGTTGTTCCAGGTAAATAAAATCTGGCTAGCAGGGTGCTAGATAGACAAAAATGATGCATCCTACTCCGATAATGTAGCGTCAAGGGCCGAAAAAGCCTTATAAATTGAAAAGCCTTACAAATTAGCGCTATAATAACTAAAATATGACATATATAAATGCATTTAATAAATTAAAAATGAAAGTTCTCACGAAAAAAATAAAATTCGCAGCGAAAACATTTACGTCCTAAAGCTTCAGGATCACCCTTAAAAATCATCAGTTATTGACTAAACTAGTATTTATCTAGTTAATTAAAACAATTAATANAGGTAGAAGATCGTTGAGCCATAATTGAGTAAAAAAATAAGTCGCCTATTTACGACAAAGCTTAACGATAATTTAAATTAATTATTTAATTTATTTGTGTTTATTTTAATTAGTATTTTATAAATTAAGATTTTAATTAAAAAAAATAACATGCAAGAACTGTATCAGTGATTATATTATTTAGGTTTAAACAAACTATACAAATAACTTATTTTCGTCACACTTCCGGCGACGGTTATTCTAAAAATACAATCAACAATCGATCTTAAAACGGAACGCAATGAAACTTAAGAAAACAAAAACATTACGTTTCGGCGGCTCGTTCATTTTTCGGCGGATTTACAGCTGACAAAATTCGGCGGCTAATGCGGCGCGCCGCATATTTTCCGGCGGATTTTCGGCGGACGAAAATTTTGCGGCGTATTCGGCGCGCGGCGTCGGCTGAGGGGTCTACATGTAGGCCAGTGACATTCTTCCAACAGAGCCTCCCATGTCTTCCCACCTCCATGCTCTGACATACAGCCGCTGGTGGATTGTTTTGTTGCTTTTTCCCCTTATATATTGTTCTACAATTAAAAAAACAATAATATACTTTTTAAAAATATTTCCCTCTTAACTTAGACATTTTAGAATTTGAAACAAGAGCAGAAACAATGAGCTTTATGAATGCCAAAGACATACTTTTGAAAACTGCTTTCTCATTGGCTAATTCAAATAACCAGTTTTAGGATATAATATTTTAAAAATCAAAACAAAATATAATCATAACAATTTTAAAAATTGTTATGATTATACATATATATAAATATTTATTTTTTTTAAATAAAAAAGAAATGATTGTATATAGTTTCAAAGTATAAGACACCAAAGACTGTGTGAACATGAAGTAGGGCCATCGACAGAGCCACTAGTGGGCCATCGACAGAGCCACTAGTGGGCCATCGACAGAGCCACTAGTGGGCCATCGACAGAGCCACTAGTGGGAGCCACTAGTGGGCCATCGACAGAGCCACTAGTGGGCCATCGACAGAGCCACTAGTGGGCCATCGACAGAGCCACTAGTGGGCCATTGACAGAGTCACTAGTGGGTCATCGACAGAGCCACTAGTGGGTCATCGACAGAACGACTAGGCCAATATGAGATCCGATACAAATGTATTTTAAATTTCATTTTTTTAAAATATTAATTTATGCAAAGTTTTGTTAGCGTAATGCATTGCATAACTTTTTATAAACTGTTTTAAGCAGATTTGTCAAACTCCAGCCCTAACCCTATCCTTGGTGTTATATACTATAGAATATTTCTTTTAAAATTTTAACATATTTTACGGATCACACATTTTATATCTATTCAAGGACTTTTACGTCACCCTTCTTTAGAAATCACGGCAACCGACACGATTTTATCTGATGTCTTATAAAACGTCACCTGGTGGTAAGAGCAAATTATTTTTTTTGCACAAAAGAGAACAAAAAAATTATGATACGAAAACTGTCATTTTGTTTTTTATCCTGCTCCGTTTAGTCATTGAAATACCTTGAAAACCAGTGTTCAATCCAATTACTCCCTTGACCTAAGGACAATAAGTTTTCCCCGGCACTTCGCCACTTAACAAACTATCATATGGAAGGAACTCAACACACAGTGAAATAGTTCGTTCTTGTTAATACCCTTGTTTACGTTAGAGATTTTTCCCATTGAAAAAGAAATTTTGCTCATGGTCAACTACTGGCGTCTGATTTGAAGCCGAGTGTTCATCAATAGATTCTATCATAGAACTCGTCCTCTTCTGTCTGATAAAAGGTAAAATATCTAAATAAATACAATATTTATTAGGCTTTTCCGTTCTTTTTAAAACTTAAACAATTAAACTTAAGAATGGAGTATTATTAATTGATTTATGTCTTGTCATCGGTAATCAATATTTTGCTAAATTTCAGTTCATTCGGATCACGAAAATTTGTGAAAGACTGATTACAAGATTCAGAAGCACATTGAGTTACACTGGAAAATAAACAAAAGCCTGAAAAATAAAAATAAAAATAGCAGCTGATCACGTGGCTTTAACTGGACAGAATCCGCTTTGCTTTGCTTTTTACTCCTAGCCTAGCCCTAATCAGTCCTTACCAAATGCTGCAGCCTCACATCAGTGTGAGCTCCTTTAGCAACGCCATTCTCTATAAGGCCAACGCTATCAACTGAACAAGACGGACAGGTATGGCAAACTAAATAATGTATCAAATTTACAAACTCTATGATTTTATTAGTGGTAATAAGAACTTGACTAAAAAGAAACAGCAACATTTTACGTTACTCAAAGTCACCGTAACACCACAGGAAATGAAGCATGTTAAAGGGATGCAAGTCATGAGGAGGAATGCAAGCGCATATATGTTTTGAGATGCGTCATTTACCAACGCAAAGAAGTACCTTTCTATTATAATAAGTATAAACTTCTTATATCTAACATTTTAATAATTACATTTCTTTTTACAAAATACAAAAGCAGTGATAATTCATTGAACAAACTGGTTTGGTTTAAAGTTTATTATTAAGACAAATGAGGATCGTAGTGTCTTCTTTCAAGCAGTGAAATTTTCTCAAGGACAGGTGTAGCCACACACACAATCTCTGGAAAAAACAAAAAGATGGAAAACTTATCAATTGGCGTATGCTGGCTAGTACCCCATACATAATCTCTTACCTGTAGCCTAAGTCATAAAACATTTCGACTATTTTATATTGGTTAGTACAACATACACACTTCCTAACTCAATAAGAGACTTTCATTGAAAGAAATAGCAATGAAGAAACTTGTTAACCAAATTAAATAAACAATGTCTTGCACTAGCCGCGATAAACTGATTCTGATAAAACACCAGAGCACTTGGTGCTGCTGATGTAATTATTACCTTAAAAATTGTTGCCATCCCTAACACACTATGAAGTGTTCAAAGTGTGACAATATTGACCTAGTTGTAAGGTATTTTTTTTTACTGGACGTGAATTCAATGTTCCACTCAAGCTGTGCGGCTGCACGCCCGCGGAGATACCTGAACAACTCCGCGCAGCAATTTAGAATTATCTAGCAGCAAATTTGGTTAAATATTGCACACATAAGATTGAGGCTATTCAAATCTTTTTTAAAAAAATAATTTACACACGTTCCAAGGAACATTAGGGGGAACATTGGAAGTGATCGACCAGCATCAACATGACAAACCTGATACAAGTATCCGGGCATGGCGAGCTGAAGCAAGGGTCAATGAAACACAACGCCGGGTGAGCACAGGCAGCCCTCACTGACCTGTCCAGTCCAAAAACATCCGCTATGGCTTTACCTGAATCAAGGAAGGCAAATTTTAGTGTTGAAAGAAGCAAACTTTGTAACGGCTTAGGGCCGGTTGTTCATTTGACGAAACAACAATCAAAAGTCTTTACTCTTAACTTGAACCAAAGAACTAAAACAGGACAGACCTACCGTCAGTTAGGGTTATGACTGTAAGAAATGAAATGACAACGCACAGAATTAAAAACTTCATGTAGGGCTGGAAGGAGTTCATTTTGTGGCGTGTTCACCGCAACTTTTCTTCACTGCTGTTAAATTGATTAACTTCGTAACTAAGAAAAACTAAACAAAACCAACAACAACAAAAAAGTTCTGCTCGATTTTTTTTGTGTGTTAAATTTCAGAATTTCTATTTTATACGATTGTACTCTACTTTGTATCTTCTAGATAAGACTAGTGACCTTGAACTCTCTGGTCAACACACGATACAGTGGACCACTCTACTTTCAATATTACTAAATAGTTAGTGCAACAAAAACTCTAGTATGCATGGGCGTATACGGGGGGGGGGGCATTAGCCCCCCCCCCTACATTTGAGAAAAATGTCATAAATTTGTTACAATAAAAGTGAAATAAATTTCCTCCTAGTTCATTACATTGAAGACAGTGTACACATATCAAACATAAAAAAAAGAATTATATCTGCATTCTTATCTGATTACATTACTGATTGTTGTAAATAAAATTTCTGTCACATTTTTAGCAAAAATACACCCGGATATATGTTTGTGTGTCCATGTACTTTCACATAGCAAACGAACATTTTGCTTGAGTTTTTTTTTTCGCTGATTACTTTCACGGGAAACACTTGAATTGATTTAATTGTTCCTATTGTGTTTCGTATAGGAATCAATTATTTAAATCGTTCACGACAAGATTAAGTTTATGTGAACTGCAATGTACAAATGTTGCTTTTTGGGTATTTTTTTCAAATTATTGCTTGGATTCCTCCTTTACCTTCCATTTTAGAACAGCAGAAGTATTCTTAACCAACAAGCTTTGTCATATCTAATCCAAATTCTAATGAATTTTAATGATGGTGTTGGCTAAACCTTCAGCTGTTCTATAGAAAATTGGAATATATTCCAGGAATTCTTCTGTGACCAACATTTTTCCGTTTTATTATTTGACAAATCTAACACCAAGTTACATCAACTCAATGCCCGAAATTACATTTGTCTCGTCGGCAAGTATAGAAAATGCAAGTGAATTTTTTCCTTCACGAACAATGTCTTCCCCCTAGAGAGACCAACAAATTTCGATAAATTATAGTGATTTGCATGTTTGCCGAGCACATCTGGGCAGTATAGTGACTGTCAAAACAGCGACCGTCAAAATAGCGACTTCAAAATAGTGATTGTATCAAAACAGCGACCGTTACATCAACTACGTTAACCATTAAAAGAAATGTTTCATCAATTCTGAAAATCAATTTATAGTAATAATAACATCTTAGTCTTTTCGACCAGCAAAAGGTGCAAGGTATGCAGCAAACGAAATAGACTGAATATTGTTGGTTGATACACCAAAGTCACATTTAAAAAACGTAAAACTATTAATTCGTTTATTTGTTTGTCTAATCACCGTTACCGTGACGGCTAAGCGGTTAGCAAGGGACAGCGTCTACTTCACATGTTATTAAATTAAATCATTTCAAATATTTTCAAAATATGTCCAAACAATACAAAATCACTTAAGAATCGTATGAGAAGTATAGAGAGGGAAAAAAGCCCTTGAGTTAATAACTTCAAGTTTGTTTTTAGTTGAATAATTTGGTGAATATATTAATATAATTAAGCGATGGAACTAATATAAGTTTCCTGATATAGTAAACAGATTTAGTGTATTGTCATCACTAACCAGTTTTTAATTTACACGTTCAATTTTTAAAAGATATTTTATCTTAACCCTTTGCTGCAAAATAAATATAACTTCACAAACAATCGTACGAATGCGTTTTCAATAGCAAAAATTTTAATGAATGAATGATCAATTGAAACATTTTGTATTTGAACAGTAAATCAGCAACGTTTCTCAGATAGTTAGGAAAATACTTATATTCTAAAACATCTTCGTGAAGAAGAAGTACAAAACAAATATTCAAAGCTCTATAATTTTGAAATAAAAATTGCACCAAACAAAGTGTAAGAATTATTATGTAACTGTAACTATTTATAATGCACAAATTATTATGTAACTATTCATAATGCACAAATTATTATGTAACTATTTATAATGCACAAATTATTTTGTAACTATTCATAATGCACTAATTATTATGTAACTATAATGCACAAATTATGTAACTATAATGCACAAATTATTATGTAACTATTTAAAATGCACAAATTATTATGTAACTAATTATAATGCACAAATTATTATGTAGCTATTTATAATGCACACATTATTATGTAAATATAATGTACAAATTATTATGTAACTATAATGCACAAATTATTATGTAACTATTTATAATGCACAAATTATTATGTAACTATTTACAATGCCCACATTATTTTGTAACTATAATGCACAAATTATTATGTAACTATAATGCACAAATTATTATGTAACTATAATGCAAAAATTATTATGTAACTATTTATAATGCACAAATTATTTTGTAACTATTTATAATGCACAAATTATTATGTAACTATAATGCACAAATTATTATGTAACTATAATGCACAAATTATTATGTAACTATAATGCACAAATTATTATGTAACTATTTATAATGCACAAATTATTATGTAACTATTTATAATGCACTCATTATTATGTAACTATAATATTCCATCAACAAAAGAGAGTACGCAGGCCGTCTCAAAAGGGATGTATCCCTGTGTTCTGTTTTTATAGACCCTTGTCAAACTGCTGAGATTGGTGAGATCTGCGTAGAGAAAGATTGGTCTTGTTACTTGATATGTTATAAATATACAACAAATCACGCATGTCATCTTATACACACGTGCACACACAAAGACACAGTTACATACACAAATATATATATATATATATAATCTAACATAATCACACGCACAGTCAAAGACGCCGTTACACACAGAAACAAACATAATCTAACATAATCACACGCGCACAATCAGATGCGCACAATAAAAACGCACACATCACACGCACAAATCACCCAATCACACACACAATCGCACACACAATCACACACAAAATCAAACACACAATCACACACACAATAAATCACACACACAATAAATCACACACATAATCACACATATAATCACAGACAATTACCCATAATCACACACACAATCAAACACAATCACGCACAATCACCCACATTATCACACACGTAACCTCTTACATAATCACTAACGCATACAAGCACACGGTCACGTGGTCACACTCTTTAAGTTGAGACGGAAGTGAGAGGGGACGACATCATGGGAATAGTCAGGACAAAGAGGAAGCCTGTAGAGATTGAGGGTGTCTATGTACAGTGTGTCCACAAAGAGGAAGCCTGTAGAGATTGAGGGTGTCTATGTACTGTGTCTCCACAAAGAATGAGCCTGTATAGATTGAGGGTGTCTATGTACAGTGTCTCCACAAAGAGAAAGCCTGTAGAGATTGAGGGTGTATATGTACAGTGTCTCCACAAAGAGGAAGCATGTATAGATTGAGGGTGTCAATGTACTGTGTCTCCACAAAGAGGAAGCCTGTAGAGATTGAGGGTGTCTAAGTACAGTGTTTCCACAAAGAGGAAGCCTGTAGAGATTGAGGGTGTCTATGTACAGTGTGTCCACAAAGAGGAAGCCTGTGGAGATTGAGGGTGTCTATGTACAGTGTTTCCACAAAGAGGAAGCCTGTAGAGATTGAGGGTGTCTATGTACAGTGTGTCCACAAAGAGGAAGCCTGTAGAGATTGAGGGTGTCTACATGTAAAGTGTTTCCAAAAAGAGGAAGCCTGTGGAGATTGAGGGTGTCTATGTACAGTGTGTCCACAAAGAGGAAGCCTGTAGAGATTGAGGGTGTCTATGTACAGTGTGTCCACAAAGAGGAAGCCTGTAGAGATTGAGAGTGTCTATGTACAGTGTGACCACAAAGAGGAAGCCTGTAGAGATTGAGAGTGTCTATGTACAGTGTGTCCACAAAGAGGAAGCCTGTAGAGATTGAGGGTGTCTATGTACAGTGTGTCCACAAAGAGGAAGCCTGTAGAGATTGAGAGTGTCTACATGTTTTGTGTTTCCACAAAGAGGAAGCCTGTAGTGATTGAGGGTGTCTACATGTTTTGTGTTTCCACAAAGAGGAAGCCTGTACAGATTGAGGGTGTCTACATGTACTGTGTTTCTAAACAAAGTAGCTAAAGAAATTTGAAAAAGAATTTAGAAAACCAAAAGAGAGGAGATGAGATAAATTACAGCAGTAGGCTTGACTGGTCTCATTAGAGTCACTAGACATTAGGACCTTAGCAATGATATGTTTACACCGTTTACAATACTAAGTACAGGATATTTTTAGACCCTGTACAATACTTAGACTCGTAAAATTATATAGCTCTGAGGGGGGGGGGGTCGAAGTCCAATGAAAACATATCTGGGAGATTTTAATTTTCTATATATATAATATATTTTTTGTTCTTAGATAAAGAATGATAATTCTTTTTAAAAAAGGAAGTAATTATCTTTAATGATTTTTTTAATTTAAAAAAAAAAACTAAATTTGGGCCGCCGGCCTCCAATGAGTGTGGATTCTACAATTCTTTTTTGCTAATTGGCGTTAGGAGAGTGTACTTAAAAACTTCCCAAAGTTTCATTCTTCTACCTACACGGGAAATAGTCGAATGGGGGATTTTTAGTATTTATAGAGCGTATTTTAGTACCAAAAAAAAACAAAAAAAAAACAACTACATTTGGGCCCCCGGCTCCTCATGAGTGAGAAGTTTAAAATTCTTTCTGGCAAAATATCGTCGGGGTAGCGTACTGAACAACTTGCCAAAGTTGTCTCTATCCATAAAATAGGATTATTAGTGATTTTTAGTTTTTATATAGTTCATATAAGGGGAAAAAACTACATTTGGGCTTCAGCCCCCAGAAAGAGGTAATTTAATATATAAAAAAAAAAATATTTTTGCCTGTTACCATTGCACAAGTGTACTCATCTATTTCCTCGAGAAATAGAAAAATTGTTGATTTCCATTTTTTATATAGCTTAAATTAGATTTTTAAAAGTTCTTTTTTATATATGTATGTATGTATAATGGATATTTGGGGAAAAGGGGGGGGGTGAGGAACTTGCTGACAGTGATGTCAAGTTTTTTCCTAATACCATGGTCAACTGTAATGTCAATCAAAGCTCTTCTATCTAGACAAGTGGACAGACTTTGTCACATGTACATGCGCCAGACATCGAGCTTCAATCAAAGTAGATACACCACTGCCAGTTAGCGGGGAAACGCCCACAACATAATCCTAATGTTGGTTATAATGGAATAGTTTCTTACTTGTGCCCTAATCGGTGCAGTTGACAGTATCCAGAAACATCCCGAGTTGTCTTTCTACACGGATTCCCCTCGAGAGTCATCCCCTTGCATTCAGTTGCGTGCTGAAATTTTCAAAAACAAATACATGAAACAATGTTATACTCATGTAACTTTGTAATCACATTAGTTTGCCTTTTTTTTTTCTTCTACGGGGAGCAAAATTCGATAAACTTGTAATCTTTGCCAGCTTATGTTATCTATTGTTACCTATTAAAGACGCTCATACACAGAAGATTATTGCGCCCTACGCTTATCCATAGTTTATGGCAAGTCTTGTTTTTATCGAGTGTTGGCTTTCCCGGTTAGATCAGGCGACACCATTTCACGTCTGAATTCCAGACGTGATGATCGACAATTTATGTGTCTATTCTTGAATAAGAATAAGAAAAGTTGGGGTTTTTTAATCCCTATGTCAATCTGAGGATTGTATTAAATTATTTTTGCGATGTATTTCCAAATTAGAATTAATTGCCTTATCTATTATTACTACTTTGCTCTTTGTTCTTCTATCCTCCCAACTGTGGTCCTTCCAAGGACATTAGCCGCTTACAAGTGTCTTCGTGGCTACTCTATCTCGGGCCTTATGTCTCCAGCATCACTCCCAGCTATGGCCAGGTTTCTTGATGTCTGCTGTCACATCTTGGCGGCAAGTAGTGCTCGGTCAGCCTCCCTTTCAGCTTTTTAAGCGGGCTCAGGTTTAGGGGCTTGGCATGTGTTGGAGGTAGGTTTTCAAAGAGTTTGGCCGATCCATGGTCTCAGATTAAACTGTTGTTCCACAGCCCCCCCCCCCCCCCTTTTGTACATTGTCACATTTACTGTTTGCTAATTCTGTCAGACCAGTAAATCCGGAAAATTTTAAGGTGGGAAATTTTTTTGGAAGACCTGGATTCTCTTCAAGTCACCACCGTGGTTGGCTCTAATTTTCTGTTTATCAAAAAAGACATGTTTGCATTTAAATTACTAATAACGCATATAAACTTACTTGTTTTTTCAGTCCACTTTTTTTTCGATTCTGTGGAGTGCGTTGTTCTGAGCTGCCCAATCGATCCGACTTAGGGGGGGCCATACGAGCCGGCTTAGAGTTGGCCATAGGAGCCGGCTTAGAGTTGGCCATACGAGCCGGCTTAGAGTGGGGCATAGGAGCCGGCTTAGAGTTGGCCATACGAGCCGGCTTAGAGTTGGCCATA
>MUZC01004510.1:95745-106911 GCA_002072015.1 Radix auricularia | reverse complement strand
TATATATATATATAATTTGACCTTGAAATGCCATTGCCATACATAATTCCAGTCTGATAATAAAATTAAATGTAAATGAAGCTACAATAAGAGGTTCCTCATATTTCACTTCTGCTCTCATGAGAAAAATTGGGTTATGACCAACGTGCCTAAGTTTACACACACATTCATCATAATGGTCGCTGTGATAGAAATGTTTAATTAAACAACCCGTAAATACAAAGTTTTTTACTATAAATTCCTTATTTTTGAGAATAGCTAAAAGTCTAAAACGATTGATTATGTTCAATATAATACGCACCGCGCGACGGACTGGCATAAACATTTACTGATGGGAATGTGTTATAAAAAGTAAATTAAATATAATGTGCGCCGCACCGCTCGACAACAAATAATGTTTAAAACGTTCAATTATATTACGCACCGCGTGACAATCTAGATAAAAATAAACATGTTAAATAGAGATTAACTAATAATATATTAATTTAACTTGGGTACATTCGGTCGATATGAAATTTTGATACAATGCATACAGGGCCGGCTTTAGGTATAGGCAAACTAGGCAGCCGCCTAGGGCCTCCGATTCGTGATGGCCTCGCATTGAAAAAAAATATTTAAAGAGCGAACTACGACCAAGGTCAAAACAACCAGAACCACTTAATCAGTGCAATACCTTTACCCGCTGATAATTTTTAAATAGTTCATGTTTAAAATGTAAAAGAAAATTATTGAAATTCATCTGTCCAGACACATTTTCACAAGATTGACAAACGTGTAAACTAAATTTACGCTAAATATACAACTGTGGAATATCAAATGTTTTAAGTAGTAATATTTAAATGTTAAAGGCTGTTGAAGTCGCAAAATAAAATATAAACAAACGACTCTAAGCATGGATTTGAACGTAGAAATTTTGTGCCAATAAAATTATTTGACGGAATTAAGCTGAAACGTCACTTATTTCTTTAAGTATACAATTGTTTTTGTTTCCTTTTCAGAGCTTAGCAATGACAAAAGCTGAACAAAGTAAAAATTAATAGTCTGGCATGGCTAATTTTTTATTTTCATATGTTCAGTTTTATATTATCTCTTCAATATTGAACATTTATGGAGTAGTCGATATGTATCGACTTAAAACTTACGCCAAGGGGCGTCCATAAAGTACGTCACGTTCCAGAGGGGAGGGGGTGTAAGAACGTTTGACAGTTTGTGACAAGGGGAGGGGGTGTAAGAACGTTTGACAGTTTGTGACAAGGGGAGGGAGTCCGGCCATTTGCGACGTCACGGTGTTTTATAATAAACTTTAATTATTTTTATAATTTTATTTTTAAAAATTGTTTAAAATTGTGAGTTTCCCTTAGGGACTTTAAAAGAACGAATATGACGCAAGAGCGCATGAACAGTAAGGTAATAATATCTATCAAAGGAGATATCGCCCAGTCTCTGGATTATTCACAATTTATTGCAAGCTTTGCTGCCATCAAAGCACGAAAATTTGATTTTCGTTGAAGGTCTATGACAGGGCTCGGGAAACTTTTTGTCTGAGAGAGCCATGGACACAAAATATTTTGAAAAGTTATTCTGTGAGAACCATAAATTATTCTTATATAAAAAAATTCAAGTGAATGTTTGCATTTCGTGTAATTTCAACACTAAAAGTGCAATAATTATATCTCTGAATTTTTAAAAATAATATTGTTATTCAGTTGCTTTTGATGCGACTTATGGTGCTGCGCGGCTTTGGTGATGGCTTTTAGTCTGAATGGTTGATAGGTGGAGGTTAAGCTTCATGCAGGCTTTGAGACTTCCATCCGTTAAACGTGATCGCTTGTTGGTCTTAATGTTCGTTAGATCTGAGAAAGTCTGCTCGCGTTCATACGTAGAGCCAAAGATATCAGTACAACAATACACGCTGCAGTGTGTGGTATATTTGGGGAAGCGTGTTCTAAATTTTGAAAATCAGCTGGTCTGCGTGTTGAAGTTGTTTTTTTTTTCATTTCATCCCACTTGATTTGGCTTTCCACGTCCTCATTCAATGACTTGAACTTATTCACCCACATTTCTGAGGCCTTCAGGTCAGCAGCCTGAAAGTCAAAATCTCTGACGGAGACACCCGGTATACAACTCAGATCAGTGCTGTCCACTGCGCACTCGTGTGGATGGGTGATGAACTTAAAAAGACAGCTTTTGAGAAATTCTCCAAACCGTGCTTTAAGTGACTGCAGGAGATTAGAGGTGAAGCCTTTTAGCTGCTGAATATTAAGATGTTGAGCAGGGTCACTTGATGTGCACGTCTATTTGAACTCTCCGAATATTTCAAAGATTAGTAGACGACCTGTTTCAGTGTCGCCTATGATGAGTTCTAACTTGTTTTCAAATGCAAGCATTGCTTGTAGCAAGGATAAGATTGTATTTTCAGCGCCTATATTTTCACATTTAGGTGATTTAGATAATTTTTATATATAATAATATGTAGGTCAAAGACGACTGAACAAAAAAATTATATAATCGATTATTTTTCTGCAAGCCGCATACAGCCATATTAAGACCCATATCTGGGTCGCGGGCCATAGTTTCCCGACCCCTGGTTTATGACATTTGCACCAATATGTTTGTATAAATTTCAGTTATTTGTTTATTTAGATATAAATAGAGGTCGTTTTTAATAAATTGTGTAGTTTTATTATTTCTGTTTTTATTTTTCTATTACATTTAGGGGCCGTTCATAAAGTATGTCACGCCATTGTTCAACCGTGACACAAACTGTCATAAATCTTAGATCCCCCCACCTTTTTTTTTAAAGCACGTCACACTTTCGAACAAAGATATATTTTTATTTACAAAATAATTAAAAATCTAATATAAAAAACGTGACGTCACACATGGTGGACACCCCCCTGTCACAAATTGTCACACTTTCGTGCACCCCCTCCCAGCTCTGGAGCTTAACGAACTTTATGGACGGCCCATTAGGGCCACCAAATTCACTTCGCCTAGGGCCTCCAATGCCCTAAAGCCGGCCCTGATGCATATTTAATTTTAAAAAATCTATTTGAAAAAACTCAGCTTCACTGGAGGGTGGGTCATTTTTTAACTTTTGTTTTTCCGTGGGACCACGACAGACAAACAGACAGAGAGACAATGCGGCAAAGTTCATGTAAGGTATTTAAAAAATTAAAGGGATTCAGGCTTCTCATTATCTTCTGCTCGCTTCAACAGGAGGAGGCAAAATCAATATTTGGTTTCCTAGTGAGGAGTAGACTTGTGACACATGGATAGTGTTTTACCACATTTTCCCTTTTGGAATGATTATCCATAGAAAATAACAATAAACAGTGAATTTTCGTCATAAATTTATTGATCTATTTTAAAAGCGTATTCATTGAGTTTCCGGAGTGATTCTGTTGACAGTTTTCAGCTATAGAACTGACACGATGCCCGGCAGTTGCAGTCACTGTGGGGAAAAAGCAACATAAGAATATTGTAGACTTCATGGTGATGTGTTACTTACGACAAAACCAGATCGGGATATTTGAACAGATTTTAACGGACAAACTGACCAAAGTACACCGGCATTATTTCAACTAGACTTATTAGCGTTGTTCTTTAGAGTCATTACTTAATGTGCATATTTCAACGATGAGGGTGCAGTTAATGCTGTCTCGTTGTTGTGCGTCTGTTTGTGTGTGACTTGAAGTTGAATGCGTGTTGAACTTTGTGTTTGACATGTGTGCGTGATTACATGTGTGACTATCAGTGCGTTTGATTAACTGATTAAAAACTATAAGACTAATCCTCACACTTCACAAGTCCCGCCACAGTCAATGGTTTGACAGGGGTCAACAAAACACAGTACTCCAGTCACACAGTCTCTGGTCGGTCGGTAGAATGTTGTAGTGACGGGCTTGCCTGGAGTATAGAACAAAACATTGAACCGCTTATGAATTCATTAAAACGTAGTTATTTTGTAATTTAAAAGCTTTTTAGAAGTTTCTGATGAATCAAGTAACCAATACTAAGCCAATCTAAAAGTGACACACATATTATATCTATTTAAACTTTTCTTACTTTTTTTCGAATCTGGGATTCTTTAATTTACATTAAATTAAGATGGCAATGTTGCCAACGGAAGCAACAAAAAAAAATCCTGGTTTCTTCTTTGTAAATACATTTATGATTTTTTTTTTGCAATGTTTTACGCATAGTTTTATGTTCACGAAATTGTCAACATTCTGTCCATGAATTATTCCGTTACCTTGGACCAAAGTTATAGACAACACCAACGCCAACACACAACACATTCCCAGAAGCTTCATGTTGTTACAAATATAGAATGGATCTTTGATAGTCGGCCAGACCAAATACTTAATTTAATTAATTATTTAATTCAAGAGATTTTTTTAAAAAAGACAATGTTGATTTTTCATTGAGTTTTCCAGGGCTTGGTATTTGGTTTTTGGTTTCACTCACAGTGGCGGCGCGAAGAGTCCAGCGACGTCGAAGTTATGAAGATAGTTTTGGATTTTTATCTATAAGACCATTAGAAAACGGTAGTTAAATTTAAATTCATGTTGGGATAATAATTCTCTTAAGTCGTTGTAACAATACAATTTATGTCATAGCATCTAGAATTTCTGGTGTTGAAGTAAAAGCAACGTTTTAAAAGTCTAGACTTAATATCTATGTATTAATTGATAAATTAGATTCATTCGTTTGAACTTTGAACCAATATTTTTGCTGACTTGCACTCATTGGAGTTATGTTTCGGACCTGAAGATTTGTTGCGTTGTCACGTGGTTGGGGAACTAACAGAGTCTTTGTTCTTCAAATGACGTAACAAATTTACTAGCGGGGAATAAATAGCTGTTCATTTCGTATATAATTTGTAAGTTGGTGAGGAGACTTGTGAAACAAACTGAATGAACTAGAGTTGCCCTAAGCGGCTTTAAATATTTATATATAACGCAACTGATTTAAAAGCTGGGAAATGTTTCGAAATTATACAGTTAGATGGCTTTGGAAATTGATTTATGGTTAATATCTCGGGGCTGGTGAAATTTAAAATATTGAGATATTGTGGACTAAAGACAAGATAGAGATAATAACAGTGGTTCGTATAAGGAAGTAATGGTTTAGTTGCGTGCCAGCTCTGAGGAAACCTTCCGGTGGGGGTTAAACCCTAGTTAGGTCAGTGATGATCCCCACGTTTTGCGGCGATCTAAACTATATAGACTCGTAAGCTTTGCCGTGGTGGCGCCAAAGTGATACTATGTTGATAGCGAGTCACAATAGGTAAATTCCACACCTCCCTCGGGAGGCACACTTTAGTGGGAGGCGTTTTCGGCCCAGTGCCCTGGACGCCCAGGCGGCCGCTTGTAGCAGCGACCGCTCCGGGGGGGGGGCTTCTCAGTCTTTACGTCCCTTAGGGGGCCAGAGGGCTGAGGGGGTTTTCCGGGAAGCCCCATGAAGAGCGCAGGCTCGGGACTGCTGATTTCTTCCACATGTAGGATTTTCAGTTGCGTGCCGGCTGATGAGGCTCTGTTTGCCGTATATGGCACGCGTGTCATAAGCTCGCCATCACTGCTTTGTGGAATTAATTTAAATAGGTTTCGTGTTACATGTGTGTGTCGAGCGATTTCGATATAAATGTATTTAATTTTCAGTTGTATTAAATTTTTTTGTGTGGTAATTTGTTAGAAGTGGCTGCGAGTATGGTAGTGTACGCCTCTGCATTTAGTATCTCACAGCTGTTAAAGGTCATAGGTAAATAATTATGCAAGCAATCTCTCCCACCTTCAGCGCAACAAGTTTAAGTGTGTCGCTTTAACACAAGTTTATGTGTGTCGCTATTTAAACAACAAGTTTACATGTGTCACTATTAACACAACACTTTTATTATGTGTGTCCCTTTTAACACAACACTTTTATGTGTGTCTCTATTTACACAGCACGTTTAGGTGTGTCACTATTTACACATATCTTTAAGCTTGAATGGTGCATGGGAAAATAACAAGCTAAATATTATAATGTGACGAGATAGTTTGTTTTTTAACTGCAGAGCGACGCTAAATACTTAAACTTGCTTTTAGCTATATAAGTTGGGGTTTTTTTTGTTGTTTTTTTTTAAAGAGTGCCTTGCGAACCGAGACAGAGGCTCAGGATTTACTAAAACTGTTTATTAAGGAAACAAGACGTGGCGGCTAACAGATGTTGACCCATTAAAGACACGATCTAAAGAGTGCTGAGCCGTCTATCCAGGGCAGCGGAATTATTTTTGTTTTTAACATTTCTTTTCAAAAAGAGTCATGAAATAAGTCAAACATAAATGAATAGAAATTATCAAATTGTTAGACGCTACTGTTCCAAAAAAAAAAATAACTTTTTAAAAAGTATTTGAAATAATGCATTTTCTATCATTTTTTCAATAATAAATTTATAACTTTGATTTTATATAAATATTTGGGAGTATGCATGATTTAACTTGAGAACCGTGAAAGACTGGCGCAAATTAAAAAGTCGCCTTTAAAAAAATCAGTAATTTTGGAAAATTTCAATGTTAATTTGAGACAGGTAGAAATTTGTCCTGTCTCTATGCTAATTTGTATCACTACTACACAGGAATATACTATAAGGCGAAACGTGGGGGCGCTGGTTTTTACAATTGCTAAAAATTGTCACTCAAATCATTGTCGTTCCTTTTACAGCAATTTTAAAAAAAATAAAAATGAACTACAAAATATTTTCTTAGTACTCTAGATGATGATGCATGCTTTTATAAGCTTTACATCAAAGCGTCGTACGTTGTCGTGGAAGTCCTTGACAGGATATATTTAAGTCCTCAGCGCACCATGATTTCATTTTGATGTTTTATTTAAATGTTTTATATAAATGTTTTATATAAATGTTTTATGTAAATGTTTTATGAAAATGTTTTAATATAAATGTATTATATAAATGTTGTATATAAATGTTGTATATAAATGTTGTATATAAATGTTTTATATAAATGTTTTAATATAAATGTTTTATATAATGGTTGTATATAAATGTTGTATATAAATGTTTTATATAAATATTCTAATATAAATGTTTTATATAATAGTTGTATATAAATGTTGCATATAAATGTTGTATATACATGTTTTATAAACGACACCTTGTCCAGGGAGCAGAAAGTAATTATTTATTTTGTTTTTTAATATTAAATACGGTCCAAAAATCTTTTCTTTTTTTCTTTTTTTTTATAGTCCATCTGTCTTCTTATCTACACTCTCTTTTCTTTGAAATGACATGTATACTATAGTTAATTTTCTCGCTTTTTCCTTCTGTGTCCCGTTGACTCAATCAAAACACTTTCACTTGCACAAGTTTATAGTTCTATCTAAGTTTAATTACATGAGTTTATAGTTCCATCTAAGTTTAATTACATGAGTGCATCGTTCTATCAAATTCATCACAATGTCAACACAGTTCAACGTCTTGTATAACCCCAACTCTACTTTTTCTTACTGATTAATCCTCACATTCCTCGTTTTATCGCCGGCCAAAGAAATGCGAACCCGTGGGTCTGAAACCTATCAGGAATGAAGCAACAGCTGTACATGTAAGATTTCATTCAGTCCATCGAAATGTAAAAAGCGCGAGAACAAAAATCGATACCTGTAGTACTGTAAAATATTTACATTTAGCTAAAGAAACATTCATATACTTGAAGTACACATTCACGTAACTGTTGTACACATTCACGTAACTGTTGTAAACATTCACGTAACTGTTGTACACATTCACGTAACTGTTGTACACATTCACGTAACTGTTGTACACATTCACGTAACTGTTGTACACATTCACGTAACTGTGGTACACATTCACGTAACTGTGGTACACATCCACATTACTGTGTTGTGCACATTCATGTAATTAGAATATTCCAATAATTCCCAGACTTGTGCAGTTAGACTTCTACGATCCAAGTCTAATGATTTTTCCTATACATAACGTATGTATTTCCGTGGCACTCCCCCTCCACATCTCTCTCCCTCTCTCCCACTCTCTCTCTCCCTCCCTCTCTTCCTCCACATCTCTTTCTCCCTCTCTTTCTCCCTCTCTCTCTCCCTCTCTCTCTCCCTCCCTCTCTCTCTCCCTCTCTCTCCCTCTCCCCCTCTCTCTATTTCCCCCTCTCTCCCCCTCTCTCTCCCTCTCTTTCCCTCTCTTTCCCTCTGTCCCTCCACACCTCTCTCCCTCTCACTATCTCTCCCTCGCTCTCTTTCTTTCTTTCTCTCTTTTTTCTCTCTATTGTGTGTGTTCATGGTCATTTGTCCAGTGAAAGTTATCAGAATATCGGGGGGGGGGGGGGGTCGTTTATTTGTTACTCAAGCCAATTCCTCGTCTCTAGTTTCTCATGTCCTTCACGGTCACCACTTTAGCAATATTTACTGTAGTCGATTTTCAAGTAACTTCTCGTTCTTATGTCCGTTATTTAAAAAAATCCACGAGAAAGCAGTATAGCAAAATGTTTACTACATTCAACTGTCCTCATCCTTCCGGGAAATGTGACAAGCGATTGACACAACAGGGCGATTAAGTGAACCATAACATTCAGATATTACATTACCTGCTGTGCAATAACGTGATACAAGTGAGGCTCTTCGGGGCGGGGGCGGGTGGGGGTGGAGTGTTACAACTGATAGCTAAAAATAGAATATGGGGACAGGATACGAAAACATCTTTTTCACAAGATAAAAACAGATCTGTCTCAAAGGTGAAATTATTATTGCTCTCTTACAAGTTAAAAATAGATCTGTCACAAAGGTGAAATTGTTCTCTTGCAAGATAAAAGCAGCGATGTTGCAGGATTATGATTGGCATTGATTTTATTTTAAAAAATTAGATTAACTAGGAAAAATTTTAATGGATTAATTTCGATCAATTAATTATATCTTTATATCGCATATATAGATCCCGTTAAGCGACGATTCATAATTGCAAGAAATTAGTTCTGCTCTAAAAGAAATAAGGATGATGGACCTTTTTTTTTTGGTCTACCTATGCACGTCTTAATAAATAATAACAATAATACGAGGGAAACATGTGTAAGTTACAAACAAAAAAATTATTGATAAATTAAAGGGTTAAAAAAATTAGAATTTTTTCCTCATTTGTAATCGAATTTTAATCGATCAAATTATTTTTAATCGATTAAAACTTTTAACGATCAATCGACTAATAAATCGATTTATTTCCGCAGCCCTGTGCAATGTGAAAATCAGTTTCGTCACAATATGGAACCAGTTCTGTCCCAATATGAAAGCAAGTATTATGTCCCAATATGAAAGCAGTTCTGTCATAAAGTGAAAACATCTGCCTATCAAGCTGGTTTAACCACACCAATCGATGCTGCTGGGTTGCCACGCTTGTACAAATTACGTTACACACACCGTCCCCGTAGTTCAGTTTGGGTTTTTTGTAATATGTCTCTGATGATCTGGGTCATGCTCTAGCTAAAAGTAAAATTAGAATTGATCGTGTGGAAAGCCTCCACGCCAGATGGTTTGTGACGTCATGGGACATTCTTTGATCTGTGCACAGGAAATATTTTTAATCATTACAAGACCCACTGACAACGATTGTGTCGTATTTGATTTAAACACTTTAAATATCAGACATTTGCTTTTATAGAACAATGAAACGAAAATTATAGGTTTATAGTGTGATAGTTTTATCTAATTTTAAACGATATATTTAAGAATATATGATAATCTTGGAAATTCACTTTGACATGAAACAAAAAGAAACAATTATACCAAATTCATGCTATGTAGCGGAAATTTTCCTAGATGTTGATGTTTACCCCTAAAAAATGTTATATATATATATATTATTATTTGTCTATTTATTGTTTATTTATTTATTCATACACACTTATATATAAATATTACATCCACCACGCATGGCTGACTCACCGATTGGTGGGGCATCATACGACCTCGTCCCGTGACCATACATGTGAGCTCTTTGAGTAAGCGATATGGCCACCTGTTGGCCCGTTAGGCACAGCCCTTACGGCCTCGTTTCGTGAGCAGAATATTACAGGACTGACGACGAGGCACTGCTGGAAAATGTAGAACGGACTATGGAGAAAAGACAGGTAAACATTTTCTAGGTGGTGGTTGTTGTGGCTGATGTTGTCCATGGATGGAGGCTAAGAATTTTTCTGTCAACTAAACATTTGACAAATTCTGTGCGGCTTGCTTTGTTTTGGTTACAAGGAACTACATTTTATTGGATTGTACTCTTAAACTTTAGTCCAACACCACAAACATGTACCATTCTGTTTTGAATTTGTGTTGGCTTTTCTAATTGACAAATTGTTTGTGTTCCTGCAGAGCATATTTGGTTTTTAACTATATAAAAATATGTCGAAGATTCGAATAGGATTTGCTGAAATGTTGTGTAAATGTTGCCTGTAAATGTTGTGTAAATGTTGCCTGTAAATGTCTCGTTGTTTAATTTTTGTTTTTAATTTTCTTATTATTTTAATTAGAATGCTATTTGATTTGTGTGTGTGTGGGGGGGGGGACAGTATTTTGTGTTGAATATTTTGGATTTCTTTTTGTTATTAGTTTATTATTTTATTTTTATTTCGCTATAATCAAAGATCTTTCCTTAATTACACGAACTAAAAGAGACATAATACCGATACGTTTTGTAGTGTTAATGTATTCAAACTTTTTGTGCAGATACATTTTTTAAAGAATGACACTGCTCAAGACCATGCATTTCCAAACCTGGAATCAACATTATTCTCATTATTTAATTTTACACTTACTGTTTGATATTAACTCAAACATTAAAATTTTGATAGGACTCTAAAATTCAAATTTAAGAAAGCAGGCTGTTTGAAATTTCCCTATAATTTAAATCTTTTTTCTCATAAATCGTTTTTCTGAAAATTGATTGATACTGCTTGAAACTTAGGCTGCTTTCCACTTTGTACAATCTTTACCGAAATACATCAGAATATTATCTAAAATAAATGTGTACTTACAATTCAGATTTTTATCTCCGACAGCTGGTTGGCATTTCAGTTGTGAGCCGAGTCGCTGTATGAAAATCAATAATTTTAATGTTTCCTTCTTCTGAGTTTTTAAAATAACAACCATCCCC
>MUZC01004510.1:75312-95720 GCA_002072015.1 Radix auricularia | reverse complement strand
CCACCCCCACCCCCAACCAAAGCACTAAGAACCAACTATTGTATCAATACCTATTATGTCCAACATTCACGAAACAACAACAGAATTCCAGCGATTGGCCTTACGAATGTGGCAATGGCCAAACTGATATAACATAAGTTGCATTAAGAGATGGATGGGGGGAAAAACATTGCTAATTTTCTTTTCTGTAAAGCCTAAGCCTAAGCTCTAAAACAGTGGTCTCCAAAGTACGGCCCGCGGGCCAGATGAGGCCCGCGAGGCCCTCTCATCTGGCACCTGGAGGCCTTTAAATCTTTTTTAAAAATGATACTATTTTAGGTGTAGTTTTCCACAAAACTTGGTAGTTGGGGTTTAGTAGTCGGCACCCAAACTGCTGTTTGACAGTTAATGCGGCCCTCCGGCAGAAAAAGTTTGGAGACCCCTGCTCTAAAACTTTTAACTCTTAACTTTTATATTCTTAAATTCTAAACTCTTGAATTCTAAACTCTTAGTGTTTAATCACTTATAGATCGTTTTTAATTATAAGATTATTTAATTACCAAGCCCAATTATTAAAATAACACTGATAAGTTGCAATGACTTTTGGATTTCTTTTAAGCCCATTAAACATAATACATGACAAAATATTATTTTGAATGAATTGAACTCATTGTTATAAATGCTCTATCAAACTAGTATGTTGTTAAAATTCTATTATCTCATATATTTAAAACAGTTTGAATTTAAAAAAAAAAACACCTTCCCGAGGGCGCTGGGGATGAATTCTTAAGGGCGCCACGGCTTTAAACGAGTATTTCATTTATTTTCAGACGTACGGCTCTTCAGTCCACAGCTCGCAGTCTGGCATCAGCATCATCTCAACCCCCTCAACATGGACGGCAGCTTCTCTGGGTAAGACCCCTGTAGATATAGTTCCCTAAATATCTTCTATTCTCTGGGTATGACCCGTAAACATATAGTTCCCTCAATGTCTGCTATTCTCTGGGTATGACCTGTGTAGATATAGTTCCCCCAATGTCTGCTATTCTCTTGGTATGACCTGTGTAGATATGGTTCCCTCAATGTCTACTATTCTCTGGGTATGACCTGTGTAGATATAGTTCCCTCAATGTCTGCTATTCTCTGGGTATGACCTGTGTAGATATAGTTCCCTCAATGTCTACTATTCTCTTGGTATGACCCCTGTAGATATAGTAATATCAATGTCTGCTATTCTCTGGGTATGACCTGTGTAGATATAGTTCCCCCAATGTCTGCTATTCTCTGGGTATGACCCCTGTAGATATAGTAATCTCAATGTCTGCTATTCTCTGGGTATGACCTGTGTAGATATAGTTCCCTCAATGTCTACTATTCTCTTGGTATGACCCCTGTAGACATAGTAATATCAATGTCTGCTATTCTCTGGGTATGACCTGTGTAGATATAGTTCCCTCAATGTCTACTATTCTCTGGGTATGACCTGTGTAGATATAGTTCCCTCAATGTCTACTATTCTCTTGGTATGACCTGTGTAGATATGGTTCCCTCAATGTATGACCCGTGTAGATATAAGTGCATTTTTTCAAAAACTGTAAATGGAATAAACTGTTAGTCTTGGATTATTTTTAACGAAAGAAATAAACTGTGAGCTAATTAATCCCTATTGGAAATGTATTGGGAAAAAATTGTTATAAAATTCTTTAATAGAAACGAGTACATTTCATTTTTTTATGTCTTTCACAGAGCAGTGGTGTCTAGCAAAATATACCCTCTACCGTCCTCACACATCATCCTTTTACTGACTCGTAACAACTTTTAACGTGACCCTGACTCCAGCCTTTAACCCCTGGCTGTTACAAAATACCTTTTATTCTTTTGTTTTAACCTGTGCTCACTCATTATACCTTAAGCCCTTTCACACTTTCAGATCTATTAGAAATATAAGAACATAAAAGTTTTATTGTTATCATTTTATAACGCAATTTCCCATAGGAAAAATTTCGTTTATGTATTTGAAATGTCTGTTATAAGCTTCATCCTGTAACTCCTCCTGAACAATACCAGATTGAGGGTTCGGGTCTTTTGTAAATATGTAACGGGGGTCTCGAGGATGTGCACCAGGTCTAGTCCTAATTTAATTATAAAATAAAAACATAACGGAAAAATTTAATTTGTATTGTTTTATCCAACCCAGTCAGTTTTCGATATTTGATGCAAACTTACATAATTTTTCTTCATGTATCGATAATTGATGCATGCTAAAACAAAAGTAGTTGAATTGAGACATTTCTTAGCGAACTCGACGGCTGTCAAGGGTTAAATATTTACTAAGAGTATGAAAAGAAGACGAAAAACTGCTTATGTCATGTTAGCATTTATCAACCGTAATTTGTGATGAGATTAAATTATTTTTTTGAAAAATGTGACGTCAAGCACAAAATTCCGATTCCAACGGAGTGCGATCAGTTCAGTGATAAGTTTTTTCCGTATATTCTTTATGTGCGCAGAATGATGCGCGATCGCGCTATGATGAGATGAGACCAAAAGGAAGGGAGAGGTCACAGTACCCGTTCTATTTATAGCGAGTCCGCATCTCATTGAATAGGCTTTCCGCACGTTATGACTTTCCCCCGTTCTTTTTAACTCAGAAGAATAAATTTGAAAACTCAACTTGCAAATCCGGAAATTCCGGGAAGAGCGAGAAAAAACCCACACAAATCCGGAAAGAGCAAAATATAAAACTCGCGAATCCGAAAAATAAAAATATTTCGGTTCACGAATCCGGAAATCTGGGATAAACCGGAACAGTGGCACCCCTGGGCGGTATTAACTTAACATATGTTTACTTTTATACTGACAACTTTGTACGGCTTATTAAAATCAGTATTTCTGCGAGGGAGGTCTTCACGTGTTAACGAACACAAGAAGAATGGCGCGGGTTTGTAATGGTTCCGGCGCCTGCGATGTGTATTGTTCAGGATGTCCACACATTTTTACAAAATAAACACACACAAACTGCCATTTATTTTTGTAATCACACTGAAAATCTTTGAACGAATAAAATACATCGATTTTTTTAAAACCCAATAATAAATTTAAAAACCCAATAATAATAAATTAGATCATTTTTAAGGGTGTTTTTAAAATCATCGTACACTATTTCTTTAAATATTGCTGTGGTCGAACTGGCAGGGTCGAACCGTTTGGGGTCAAAGTGTCCGACCACCGTCAACAAGAACACCATCCTGCCACTGCCATCTCCCAACACAAAAAAAAAAATCAATTATTGAAATATTCTAATATATTTATAGAACTAGACAAATGTTAAATTCCAATACTGGCTTTTCTCCAAAATATTTATTTTAAAGCCATGACAGTTTTCATAGGTTTACTGAAGCTTAAGACTCCGCACATATTTTCTATTATTATTAATTAGATGCAACACGAATAACTAATTAGGCTCGATTATACTAGTTTCATTTTAATACTATATTATTTGGATTTTAACAACAAAAGAATTAACCATGAATTGTTTATTTATTTTTTTGAAGCGCGTTGTTTGTTATTAATATTTCTCAATTTCAATAAATGGCGTGCCAGCAACAAACTTTCTTTAACATAAAAGTCTGATCTCGTTAAGTTTCCTTTACTTAGATTTTTATTATGAAGTAGATCTATAATTCTAATAATTACTTTGAAAATATATTGTAAACTTGTTGCCATCGGCATTTATTGATTAACTCCACTAACGCCCGTCTCTAAAATTGACTATATGGTAATTTATGTTATTAACAATCCCTTGTTGACAACAGTGGAAATATTTTAAAGGGAAACACAGTTGCAAATATACACCACCATTGTGATGCATTACCCACAAAGGGCAGAAGTGTAGGAACTGTACCTAGGGTTAACAAACTTTACATGGTACGTCGATGACCATGAAATGAATTACTGAGTGCATAAATCAGAGGTCCCAAACACGCGGCCCGCGGGTCGCATGTGGCCCACCAAGTGAACTTAAAAGCTTTTTTTTTATAATTTTTTTTTTTTTAAAGAAAGGTGGAAGGAGGGTGCAAGGTGTATAATACTTCTTTAAATTTGTGAAATTTAGACAGCTGTTATTGACACACATACAACTTTATAGTTAGGTTTATATACGTCACATACTTATTGAAACAAAATTTGATTAAACCAAACAAACACTTAAGTCCACGCTATTAGTCACATGTAAAAAAAATCAGTTCAGATCTGTTTTACCATGTACAGACGTGGTAGTGACAATGCCTAAATGGGCCCCCGCATGGACTACAGCACTAAAACACTAGGCTTGATTTCCTTTAGTTATATGATACATATCTAACAATTTTAAAAAGAATAATCAATGGTCTTCAGTGGTCTTGGTGGTCGGGGGCGGTAACTACTTTACCTCAACTATGGTCTTCATTAGTCCTGGTGGTCGTGGGCGGTAACTACTTTACCTCAACTATGGCCTTCATCGTCAAGGAGCTATGCAGTGTTTTCTAAATTGTGGCATGACAAAACAGGATGTCGAATGTTTGACCTCATTTTATCAATGATAAAGAAAATATTTAGGGCTGCGGAAAATAACGATTAATTTCTCGATTAAACGGTAAAAAAAATTATCGATAAAATAGTGATTAAAACCTTGGGTCATATTTTGTTTTGTTTTTTAAATCAATTTATTCATAAATAATTAATTATAATTGTTTCCTTTTTAAATCCTTTATATTAACCTGTGGTGTCTGAGCCGTGCGACCGACCGACCTTCCTTTTCCGAAAAAACTTTGGATCGATTTTAAACCCACTTTCTAGTAAGCTAGCGTGCTCAAAATTTAAATTAATCGATAACAGCCCAAAAAATATTACATTAATAATCAATAATTGTCTCTCTGATTATTTGAATAACAAATTCAGTTTAATTATGTTAATTTTGCTTCTACGCTCACGTTACCAATTTTACGGAACAATCGAGATTGATAATAGCTTGAAAAAAAAAGAAACGATATTGTTTTATTTGGATATGTGCGAAATTCTTTTCATTGTCATTGTATCCCTAATTATAGGGATCAAAGTCAAGTGGCGAGCCACTCACTAGAATACAGTGTTGCGAAGTCTAAGTGCCAGATTTTCCCACGCAGGAGTAAAAAAATTCCCAAATTGAGCTAAAAATCCCACATGCATTAAAAACTTGGGAAAAAAACTAGAAAGTGGCAACTTTAATTAAATGTTTTCGCATTCATTTTAATGACTTTGAACTTCCAAATTAAGAAATAATAAATATTTCTGCATTTTTAAGGCAATTCTTAATAGAGTACTTTCAATTTTTATTTAATCTATACGTTTTTATTGTCTGTGATTGATTAAAATATATTTTTTTAATGAATGCTTTGAAATTTATTAATAATGAATTAATCATACATGGTTAGATAGTTTGCTATATATTTACATAGTATTAATGATTTGGTCCTATATATGTAACAAACATTTTATGGTGATTCGGGCTCAGACTAATCAATTATATTATTTAATGGTAATACATTTACACAATCTAACCTTAAGCTGTCAGTGACAATGCTGGGGAAAACCTTGCCAAAACGTTAGGAAAAAAACCTAGATCCGAAATAAAAAACCTAGCCACGCTAAAAATAAACAAACATTACGTCAAAGAGCCTCCCACCACATCAAAACACAAGTATTTCTTATTTGAAAATGAGTATGTTTCAAATTATTTTATTTTCATTCAAGAATGAATTTAATTTTTTAAATTGGTCAATCTAAAAAATTCCCATTTTTTAGGCAAAACCCTTAAAAATTCCCTAATTCCCATTTCTCAAAATTTGGCTCAAAAATTCCCACGATTAGGGAAATTTCCCCCGACTTCGCAACACTGCTAGAATAGATGTTCAACAAATCTTGAAACTAGAAAGTGGATACGTTTGTTGTTTAAGATATATATATAGATTAAACTTAATATACTAATTTCATAGTTTCCGTAAGTATAAACATATTCAATATTAAGCATATTTTTTAATTGAATTCAATGTTTTGTATAAATAAGTTTAAGTTACTAAAAACTTTTGTTTAAGTAACACAAGTAAATAAAAAATTTTGTCACAGTATTGTAAATTACTTTCCAAAAGAATTGAAAAGGAATTATTTTGTCACCTAAATTTTCTCAAGAACAAAGTTGAATAAATTATAAAAATATAAAAACAAATCTAAAAACTATAATGAATGAGAATTTTCCAACAATTTTTTCATCGAATAAAATTAATAAATGCGCAGTGACGTGGCGAAGGGAGGGGACAAGGGGGCAAATTCCCGGGCGGCACATGCCAGGGGGGGGGCAAATTCCTGGTCTTTAATTAGTTTCTAAGAAAAAATGTATTTAGAAAAGTCGAGCTTTTTATCGAAATAAAAGAAAAACCAAATAAGAATTAATAACAGAAAGAAATAAAGGAACGAAACGATTGTAAGGCATGTGAACTTTTCATCCGTCAAAACTTCAAACTCTTTATTAGATATAAATTCTTGTCATACTAATTCTAGTGTAATGAAACGTACGTAAGTAGTATGATAATGTAAACCGAACTAGTGGTAGCTTAAATGATTCTTAAAATTTGACAGCCGCTCTGTTTGTAAAAGCAAAATTTACTGTACATGAACATGAGCAGACTTGGAGCGACACACTGTGTATAAAGGAGAGGAGGCGGCTAATTTTCATTAATTAGCTTCAAAAATGAAAAGCGTTAAAATAATGTTTATTAAAATAAAATAGAAGCAACTATAAAAAAATTCATAGAAATAAAAAAAAACTATATTATATAGGTGAATGTTTCAAATGCCAGAACTTTAAACTCCTTTATGAATCTAAAGTGTTCTGATACTAATGCTAAAACTGAACTAAAACATAGGGGCTGAACTAATATACGAATTTGGTTCTATTATATTCTAATTGATTCAAGTTTAATTTAAACGTAATTAAATTACTGTGGAAAAAGTTGTTGGCGTACTTATTCTACATTGTTTATTCTACCAAAGCTTATTTAATGAAATTAAAACTTTGCACTTATCTATCCAAACGTAGCCACCCATGAACAAGTGATAAAAGTTTTCAACGTATTTTGAATTTCGAAAGGATCAGAAATCGGATAAACAAAGAATGAAAATAAGTCGTAAGGACGTTTTTGTTAAATCTTGTCTAAATTAAATGTGGGGTCGTCCATAAATGACGTCACGTGATCTTAGCTGATTTTGGCCCCCTGCCCCCTCGTCACACTTAATCACAAAATCATAGACCCCCCTCCAATACGACGTCACAAAGCTGTGGACCCCCCCCCTCCACCCTCTAAAAGCGGTATTTTCTAAATATCATTAAAAATTAGCATGTTTCAAATCATTTTATTGTCATTTTAGTATTTAGTTTAATGCTGCACTCTAATATCGTTACACACGTGAATCCATGTTAAAAGTTTTGAAATAAATAGTAAGAAATCGAATATGTAAGTGGAACTTTGAGTTAAAGTATCGAGCTTTGACGCGCGTCACGATTCTTAAACTCCCCCCTCCCCCTCGTCACACTTCGTCACAAATGTGAAGACTCTCCTTCCCCTAGGTGCGTGACGTCATTTATGGACTGACCCAGTGTTTTTGCGGTTATAGAAAGGACAATAATGTTGCAAATAATATTCCGAACCAATGCATTTGCTTGCCAAGTACGATGGAGCACTCCCAGAACATCTTCAAACAAAACAGGCGCAGTAACTTTGCTAGCCACAATAAAATCTTTTTATTTTCGAAACTCTGTCAAAGCCACCCGAAATTATTTACAAATGTATAGTGCAAGAAAAAATGCTAAGCAGAAGATGCTCAATGAGAAATTATTTGAATCCTTAAAGGACGTGGTGGTCGAGAGGTAGCGCGCTCGACTGCCATACCGATGGTCACGAGTTCGAACCCACGCGAAGGCGAGGATTTGTTCCCGTGGCCTGAGGAGTCCCCGAGTCACCCAGCTCTGAATGGGTACCTAACTAGACAATAGTTAGGCGGCTGGGGTAATGCGTGGAACCCCTATAGCCGTGGCCTGTGACCGCTGCATCACTTGCCAACAGATCATCTCTCATGGTCTGTGGACGCAATTATCTTCTGCATAGAAGGAGCGTCTGTATATCTAAGATAAGGATGCTTTGACATTTGGTACAATTTTGTGTGGAGACCTCATCCTTTTAATCGAATGTTCAACTCAAAGCACGAGCAGGACCGGCCCAATGGAATTGGAGGTCCTACGCGAAGTGACTTTGGTGGCCCAAAATGTAATAGAAAAATAACAATTAAATATGGAAATATTCTTGTTCGAGGCCCCCACTAATGATGAGACTAATAGGGGGCCCAAGGCGCTGCCTTGTTTTCTTATGTCTACATCCGGCCCTGGTACGAGATAGTAAATTTTTTTTGGTGATCCAAAATATGTATCAATGTTATTAAGAAAAAAAGTTGAGAAAAAAAAAGTTCTATTATTTATAAGATGAGATTACTATAGAAATTCATGTGAGATTTTGGAAGGAATGTAGAATTTAGAAAACAATACAATTTTCTTACACCAGGCAATCTGCTGGACTTTAAAATTTTGCTTCTAAATTAGGGAATTCATTGTCAAGTAAAGACTATTTAACCCCACAGATAAAAATATAAAAAATAAAATAATTTTAAAAAAAATAATAATAATTAATGAGTTCAATACCAATCATTTATTAAAGTTTGATAAGATACGGCTCGAAGTTACCTTGCCTAAAATAATATAATTAATTTGAACATTGCTTACAATTTTCTTTTGTGATGCGTGGTTTCATAATAGCTTTTATAAATATAAAGTTAATGAAAAATTAATTACGATCAATAACGATTTCGCCAAAATTGTTTTACCTATTGTAATTACAAGTTTGGCTATTCAGCATGACAAGACTGAAAACATTGATAGATCTACACGAAAGATTGTGCTGTCGGGAAAAACAGAAATTTTCATTTATCAAAAGAATGCTTTTATTTTTATCTCTAAATTAAATATTTATAGTGTCATTATTACTTTCTATCAAACAACTATCTTTACTTTACAGCGTTAGCATATTTTTCGCGGGTAGGGGGCGGCACATTTTGGTTCTGCCCTGGGCGGCACATACCCACGCTACGCGCTGATGTGTATGGGCCGAAAAAAAAATTAAAAGTTTTACTGGATTTTCATTAAAATCAAATTTTTAAAAAGCGTAAAAATACTATTTTTTCAATTTCTCGCAAACAATAACAGCTATCGGGTTGAAACAAACACCAAACGATAGCTAATAATATTTAGAACAATGTTGGAGAAAGGAATTTTGGAAAAATCTCTTTACGTTCGACTCCTGTAATTTTAGCAGTAATTTGTAGATAGCAATTGTTTTGTTTATTTTAATAATTACTGATTTGAAACGACTTTTAATAAATCTAGATTGATAGTTAATGGGGGTTTCCAGCTTTGCGAATGCTTATGTTTGATTGGTGCGCATTATATTGACACATTCTTTTTTTTTAACTTTCAAAATTACTGATTTGAAATGACTTTTGTTAAGGTAATCTAGCAGGATTTCCCTTGAATGAAAAAAAATCGGAAATTCTTTGTTGGAAATAGCATTTAAATACTCATTCCAGTTTTTATTATTTGTCTTATTCATAAATACTCAAAGGGGGGGGGGGGGTTTCTTCTAAAAAAATATGTCAGTGTGTTATCGATGTTAATAAATATATTATTAACATGTATTTAAATTTGTATTTTCATCGACGTTGATCCCTTTTTTCTATTTGAGTCATGACTATGTTAAATCATGGGTATTTATTTTAACTTGTTCTGCAATTTTAAAAATTAATTTATTGTACAGAACAAGCGCCAGTAAGTACAGACTTTGTTAAATAATTTATTCTACAGAACAAGCGCCAGTAAGTACAGACTTTGTACAGGCGTTCCGTGAATTGAATAAAGAGGCAGAAACTCCGTTTGAATATGTCAGCGGGGCTCACGAGATCGTCTGCAGCACATGTGAGTACAATGATGGCGGATTAATACAGTTGTGTGGGTTCGGGGAGAGAAGTAACATTTCTTCCAAAAACGTACATGCATACGACACCAGCAGAAGAAAATCAAAGTAAATGTTTTCACGACAGGGTGGTGTGTGAAAATTGCTCTCCGACTTTCTTAAGTTCTTTTGTTGTAACATTCATGGAACAATGATTAAACTTAAAGCGTACCAATAGTGAAATAGTTACCGAGGACACGCTGCGGGTGGCGCATCCATCCGACGGATAGGGGTATATAACCCTGTTTTGAATCAAATGATTTTGTTCAAAGGGGCCGTCCATGAAGTGCGTCACACTCCAGAGGGGAGGAGGGGGTGTAAGAAAGAGTGACAGTTTGTGACTGGTGAGAGGGGGTGTCTGGCCATGTGTGACGTCACGATGTTTTATGTTAAATTTTAATTATTTTGTTAATGAAAATATATTATTGTACGAAAGTGTGACNAGATCTGTGACAGTTTGTGACGGGGGGAGGGGGATAAAAATGGTGAAAAATAGCGTAACGTACTTTATGGACGGCCCCTACATAGCTATGGGGCATGAACTGTACTCAAATTACGTCTTGAACACAATGAAAACTCCAGCTCCAAAAGGAATAATTCTAGAAGCACTGGATTTTAATGTATGTGACTTCTAGGCCTCACATTTCAAACGTGTCTATTCTCCTAACATTTGAGGTATGTCCTGTTTGTCTACACCAGGGGTTTCCAAACTTTACTGCCAAAGGGCCGCATTAACTGTCAAACAGCAGTTTGGGGCCTACTACTAACCCCAAACTACTTTTGTTGTAAACTACATGAAAAAATAGTATCTTTTTTTTAGATAAGGTCTCCAGGGGCCGGATGAGAGGGCCTCGCGAGTCGCATCTGGCCCGCCGTTCGTAGTTTGGAGACCCCTGGTCTACACTAACAGTAGATATGTTTCTGACAAATCTAAAATTGTTAAATATATATTTCTCACCGCTGCTGTCATTAAAACCCATTATTTTCTCAGTGTTGGCCAACATGTTCATGACGGCCCTCACGATATTTGCCGTGGCTGAAGCTTGCATAGGTAAGTAAGGAATAAACCCAAGTGGCTCTCAGTACGTCATCTATACTCACTTTAACATGCAAACTCCATGTACTGTGTTCTATTTATCAAAGAACGAATGCCAAGAGATACATTTTTGAGTTTCAGTCTTAGTAGTTGTGTACGTTTTAATTTGTTCCATCATTAATTTTTTTTAACTCACTACATTGTGCATAGACTAATCTTGTAATTATGCCTGTATTCAGCCAGGTGTATGCTATCTGACCGAATGACTTATTGCTGTCTTCACCCAGGTGTATGCTATCTGACCGAATGTCTTATTGCTGTGTCCACCCAGGTGTATGCTATCTGACCGAATGTCTTATTGCTGTCTTCACCCAGGTGTGCGCTATCTGACCGAATGTCTTATTGCTGTGTCCACCCAGGTGTATGCTATCTGACCGAATGTCTTATTGCTGTGTTTAGCCAGGTGTATGCTATCTGACCAAATGTCTTATTGCTGTGTCCACCCAGGTGTATGCTATCTGACCGAATGTCTTATTGCTGTGTTCAGCCAGGTGTATGCTATCTGACCGAATGTCTCATTGCTGTATTCAGCCAGGTGTATGCTATCTGACCGAATGTCTGCTATGTTCAGCCAGGTGTTTGCTAACTGACCGAATGTCTTATTGCTGTGTTCAGCCAGGTGTATGCTATCTGACCGAATGTGTTATTGCTGTATTCACCCAGGTGTATGTTATCTGACCGAATGTCGTATTGCTGTATTCACCCAGGTGTATGTTATCTGACCGAATGTCTTATTGTTGTGTTCCTCCAGGTTTATGCTATCTGACCGAATGTCTTATTGTTGTTTTGACCCAGGTGTATGCTATATGACCAAATGTCTTATTGCTGTGTCCACCCAGGTGTGCGCTATCTCAATGAATGTCCAGATGAATCAAGAATCCCCGTGTTCCTGTTCGTGGGGGGCTGTATCGGTGCCCTGAAAACCATTCACGTCATGTACAGCATGCACAAGATCAAGCGCCATAGCCAGAACAGCATGATGTCACAGAGGTCAAAATAAATATTTAAAAATTCTCCATACTCACTACTAGTTAATTGGCCCATTCACATTAATTGAACGAGGCTATTTGTACTCAATATACCCCAATCAAGTTTTTTTTTTTTTTAAATATATATTAGGGCTGCGGAAAATAACGTTTAATTTCTCGATTAATCGTTAAAATGTTTTAACTATTAAATTGTTTTTACCGATTACTGACCAACCACTTATAAATGTACTGGAAATCAAGAAGTCAAATATTTCAGCGGATAAATATAAACGAATTTCCAAACGATTACAATAACATTTTGGTTTTAAACCATATACTGACGTGAGTGTTCAAAATGCTAATAAGTGTTCATTGAGAGGAATCGTTTGCCTACCATGCAATGTTCCCTTTAAGTCAAAGCTTCGTTGGTCCGTGTGCAAAGTTGTTTTTTTTTAAATTTGTGTGCAACGTTTTACAAAATTCTCGGCGCGGTGATTCTAAAGTCCTGCATGGAGTCGGTCAAATATCTGCCCAGTCTCACTGCTTAAAGGGAACATTGCTACCATGGTTCTAACACTTCGCTTACATAAAATGTCACCTGCAAATCAAACATCCACTTCAGTATCATAAATTTCAGCTGAGACAAACTAAAGCTATGTGAAAAATTGTTAGCTCGGTAATCACTTGAACCAAATAATGTCAATACAATGTCTGTTTGCGTTGTTGGTTAAAAGATGACATATAAATAAAACATTCAAGTGTTCCTTATTTCGATGTTCTACGAGTACGCTTAAAACATGTTGCATATGACACCATAATTTCCATTTTTGGCGTTAATCAAAATTAACGATTAGTTAATAGTTAATTTTTCAAAAGTTAACTATTAAATTTAAATTAATCGTTAACAGCCTTAATTTATATATATATATATNTGGGACCCAATATGTATATTTTATTTTATGAAATATATTTTATTGATTCGTTAAGAAGTGATGTGGTATGATTAATTAGTGGTAAAACTTTTTTTTTTCTTTTTAATTGTTATATGCAATGTTTTTCCCATAAGTCAACAATAACATCTAGGTTTAATCCAGCCACAAGGGAAAGTACTGATGTTGTATGTTTGAAGGATCTATAAGGTTTTTTTTTCCTTGTTTTTTTTTAAAATCTAATTTTCCCCTTACGATATTTGTAAACAGGGCCGACGAGATTGTGGACGTGATCCTCAACATTTTCCTGCTGGTGTGGCAAGGACTGGGCACGTACTGGATCTTCTCGCAGTGGTGGCCCCCGGAGACAGAACCCCTGTACGAGGACGCCAACCAGTGGTGTGACCAGACGTGCTACCTGTTTGCTGTGGTCCAGGCGGGCGTGGCCTGGGGGCTCGTTGTGGGCAAGGCACTGATGGTCGCCATCTTTTTCGGCATGTACATGTGCGCCAAGTGACCGCTGCCCAGTTGGATGAAAACATTTCATCGAGTCGATAAAAAGCAACTGCATTGAAACCATTCTATTGATTTGAAATATTTCTTGCTCGCGCTATTATTAAATAATTATTATTATATTATTATATAATTATTAAATATAATGACTTGCATCTTCCCTTACTTCTGTCTCGAAACTCTTATAGTTTTTGTTGTAGACTTTGAAAGTTGATGAATTGATCTCGAAGCACTTATCGTTTTTGTTTGAAAGGTGATGACTTGATCTCGAAATTCTTATCGTTTTTGTTGTAGACTTTGAAATGTGATAACTTTAGGAATGAGGTAATGAGGTCAAATTGATCGTTTTTAGGAAATGGATAGAGTTTAGAAGACCAATGAAAACAATAAAATTGTGTGAAAAGAAGGGGGTGGGGGGATTATCTAGACGCATTGAAAATAAGATCCATCAAAAGAAGTATGAAATGATGGGTATTGCGATTTTCTTATGTATCTTAGATATGTAAAAGATTTTAACAAACTCAAATATTAGAAATACAAATACAAGCAAATTATTGGAATGGGATGCACACACAAAAAATTGTTAGGTTTAGGTTTAAACGAGTGCACTCTATTGTTGTTGCATGTAGTTCTTTATGTGGATACAATGTTATAATGTTGATAGGTGCTCAAACTGAAAAACTTATAACACATAAATTATATTTTAATTCTGATTGGACCTAAAGCTTAAATACATTTAAGTGACAACAAGGTTTGCTCGATAGTTGAGTGCACAGTTTAATGTTTTCATGTTACAGAATGATGTCCATGGTATTGGTATAGGTTATCAAAAATTGGAGGTCCTCAGTTTGTCAAAATAAAGGGTACATCACCGGGGCTAGGTCTAAGTTTAGTTTGACCATTAAACCATTCACTTTATTTATTGTTAAATATTTGTACACCATCTCTTCGCTGTATAGTCTGTCTGTCTAATAGTCTGGGTGTCCAACAAATTGTCCGAGTGTCCATCAAACTGTCTGTCCAATAGTCTGAGTGTCCATCAAATTGTCTGTCCAATAGTCTGGGTGTCCATCAAATTGTCTGTCCAATAGTCTGAGTGTCCATCAAATTGACTGTCCAATAGTCTGGGTGTCCATCAAACTGTCTGTCCAATAGTCTGAGTTTCCATCAAATTGACTGTCCAATAGTCTGGGTGTCCATCAAATTGTCTGTCCAATAGACTGGGTGTTCATCAAATTGTCTGTCCAATAGTCTGAGTGTCCATCAAACTTTCTGTCCAATAGTCTGAGTGTCCATCAAATTGACTGTCCAATAGTCTGGGTTTCCATCAAATTGTCTGTCCAATAGTCTGGGTGTCCATCAAACTGTCTGTCCAATAGTCTGAGTGTCCATCAAATTGACTGTCCAATAGTCTGGGTGTCCATCAAATTGTCTGTCCAATAGACTGGGTGTTCTTCAAATTGTCTGTCCAATAGTCTGAGTGTCCATCAAACTTTCTGTCCAATAGTCTGAGTGTCCATCAAAATGTCTCTCCCCCAAATCCTCTGTCCATCGATACATTATTTATCTATACAAATCAGCCTGTTCGTTGTCAATGCATCTTTGGTATGAGTATTATGAACGGCAAAAAACTTTTTAAAAATAATAAAGTTATTTGTGTTGCAAATGAATAAAACATTTTATGGCAAAGTTTGGCTCCTAGAATTAATATATTTCTAGTTATATATTGTGCGTTGTTTTAATTGTTTGATTATAATAATCATACACAATGACAGATTATGAGTAGAAAGAAACATCAGGTTACTACTGAGGCCTGAAGAAATTTCGGTTGTTGATCGGCAATAAACAGTTCGCAGTGTTGAATTGAAATTTCTCGTACAAAATATTGCTGACGAATCTGTCGAATATTTTAACGTATTACGTTGTTTCGTGAAGCTGTTAACGTTAAAGTTAGGTGAGAAAGTGTGGATATACTGATGTGATCCAATAATATCCACTAACTGCTTCTTTCACACGGGGTTGTCATTTCAATGATTCTGGAACCGCTGCTAACTTCTGTCTCCACTGGGCGTGCTCTAACAATGTGTGAGTCTTGAATTTTTCCCAAGTCTTTAAAGTGTCAAGATTGTTTTGGAGGGATTTTTCACTAGGCAGCGGACGAATCTGGGGAAAATTCAAGGATTTATTTTGAAGTAAAGATGAGTCAATTGCTTTTTAGGAGTAAGTACTCTAAAAATTTACAGTAATATTCAGAATTAATTTTATTGTTGGTGCCTCATCCCCACGAACGTGGCGAAATGTCTGTGACAGTTTACACTCAGCTCGAGACACTGATTCAATGTTCATTGATGGGACGTATCCAAGAGGCGAACCTGTCATGGTATTAGGAAAAGTAGAGACAGGCGTGATTACATTGCCATTATTGAAAGTCGTTCTCTTGACCCACACGACCAGAATGACACTGTACGGTTACTATGTTAAAGACGTTCTTTTTGTCCATTAAAACTGTGTCGGCGGACAGGCGACTGAGGCGCGCTGATCTCCCTCCGTCTAAAAACCGATCTATTGCGGCAATCCGCCCATGTCTTGACATTTGTAAATAATGTTGTGCATGTAAGTAAGTTTAGGAAGATTGGGTGCGGAATGTCTTTACTCCAGTTGTTAGAGATGTCTGTAAGGCGCTGTGAGCCCAAGCCGTAGACTGAGGTACTATGCTACATAAGTTGTTTTTTTTTTAAAACACAACAAACAAATAGTTCAATTTTAGCAGTTGATACTCTCTCAAAATAATTATTTCTTCAACTCCAGGAGATTCCTGGTAGATCTAAATATTGTCAAAGACGTAACTAAGTGTGGGCTAAAAGTGGTACAGGTTTATCCATCCATCGGACTAACTTGGGAATAAGAATCAACTTTATGTTACTTTTGTATGAATGAAAATAATTGAATTTTTGAGGATTATCTTTAATGAGATGGTTGAAAATGAGTGGTGTCCCCACTCAAACACTCTTGCTCCGCTTCTCAGTATACAGATTTATATAAAATCAGCTAAGTTTTTTATTCGATCTAAAATATTTTATGAAACAAATTGAACACTTTTGGGAACAAATGAAAATAAAAATAAAATGAACGTCAAACTAACACAAAAACACGTGACAGTTAGGTACCAACCTTCTGCCGCATAGTTTTTAGAGTTTCCTCGGTCAAGTATTTCCTGAAGAATTTTTTGTTGATTAGCACAACCTCCGCTCCGTCGGAAACGAGGCTGCATGACGTCACATTGCGCATGCCTCCTAACACAACTTGATCAAGTCCCTAGAAACAAACCTTTAAATGACTGATTGCTAACTCTTTAATGTTGTGAACACTTGAATTTTTTAATTTGATTTGAAAAAATAGTAACAACTGGTTTGAAAGTCTTTTATCAAACTAACTTAGCAAATAAACGTATGTAAAATTGTTAAATACTTTTAAAATGCACCTGAGTCTGGGTGTTGGTTAATTTGAAACTAAATATTTTTCTCACTCTCTTTAAATTAAATGAAAACGATTTCCTTTTTTGGGCACATGTAACAAGTTGGAGTTTTATTAAAAACCAAATCGGATGTACAAAATTCAGAAAAAGAGACATACGGATAAATAAGTTTAACCTATCGCTTTTATGCATCTTGGTCCTGATTTTTTTTAAAAATACAAATATTAGTATACACCGATTACAAATATCTGAAGGTGGTATTGTCTAAATATTTTGGCTACTAATGTCTGAATAGCCATTCAGATATATCTTATCTTTTATGTTACAGACGCTCCTTCGGTACAGAAGATTATTGCGTCCTACGCGTATATATTGTTTGTGTCTTGTCCTGCATTCTTATTAGCGTTTTAAATGATGATAAAATATTGGCTTTCCTGGTTCCTTCTGGCAACACATTGCGCGCCCGAAATTCCGGACTGGAAGAAAGAAAACTTGTTTGTGTTTGTTTTTGCATACGGAATAAGAGAGGTGTTGCATTAAGTTATCTTTGTGTTGTATTTCTAAATTAGAATAAGTTGCTTTATGTTTAATTACTTCTTTACTCTTGGTTCTTCTATCCTCTAGTGTTTCAAGGTTTAATGATTTAACACCTTTCTTATTCCATATGCAGGAACACAATACCTAATTCCCAACTTTACCCAGGTCATTCACCTTGGCCAGTAGCTTTGTTTATTGTTACTTTGTTAGGAGTGAGTGTATACCTATCTCGTCAACAGTTATGTTACCTATTTCTTCCATTTCATTAAAATTTATTTAAACTTCCTTGGCGCCCGAGACAGAAAATGATGATGCAAAATATGTGTTAAGGATATTAGTTTTAGTCTCATTTTCATTATTTTATTATTTGTTTATATTTTATTATTTGAGCCTGTGTTTAGATTTGATAAGTTTTTATTGTTAAGAATTTGTGTCAAGTGTTTAATTTCTAAGTATTTTAAAATGGGAAGTCTTAAATTTCTTAATCAAGTTCTCTTTTGTTTGCGTAGCTTTTTTAATGTGGAATTGAACCAGCATTTTTAATTCTATTTGATATTAGTATAGTTGGAACATACTCATCAATTATAGTTTTTTTGTTTGGTTTTTTTTTTTAATATCTTTCCAAATTTTTTCTACCGGGCTATTCATGCTGAATTAACTTAGGAAATTTTGTTGGAAGTTAGCAGCTGATTGGTGTAATTTACATCTATTCTAAAGATAAGCATCTTCTTCTATGCATCATATTTATTTTAGTTGTTATTGTATTTCTTTTTAGTTTATCCATTACAGACCATGAAGGTCCAAGGGAGCAAGTGAAGTAGCGTTCACAAGTTTCATTGACCACTAACGAGCAGGGGATTGTGTGGTTAGCACAATACCCCGGGGGCCTTGCCAGATCCGCGGTTTCGACACGGGTTCTTGATGCGGTTCGGTAGTCCAGCTCGCTACAACGTAGACCACCGCGACCCTGTTTGTGTATTGGTTATCCTTGTAATATCATGGTCGGACAGTCCAGGAGTTATAGTGCAGTCTATCACTAGTCCTGGTCTGTTTGTTAAGAATAAATGCAGTGTTTTATTTTACCTAGTTGCTTCTTTTACTACCTAGGTTTATGTTGTTTGTAGTGTCTATAAAGTGTTCATTAATATCTTTATTAGCTTGATGGTTATCAATTGTATAATTTTTCCACTTTATATCTGGAAGTTATGATCAGACTAGAAAGTTCCGAACTATGAACAGTCAACTGCTAGAGTCAGAAATACTGACACCTTATAATTCTAAAAGTAAAGAAAAAAAATGGAGTATAAGTATGAGTATGAGTACGAGTATGCGTATGACATGTATGAGTATAAGTATGAGTACGAGTATGAGTATAAGTATGAGTACGAGTATGAGTATAAGTATAAGTAAAAGTATAAGTCAACCTACAAACACATCTCCAGATTCCAAGCGAGCGACCTCAATAAAAACTTTCTTGGTCCGTGGGTGCCTGGTGGACATGGGACTCAACACAATCTGGGGCAAGGCTGGAAGGTGAAGGCCGTAGGACTGGCGCTTGGGTTGAAATATGGGGGCAGAGGGAGGTAACTGCAGTGTTTGAATGGACACTTTTCTGGAGTTGTTCTGTGAACGCCCTTCGAATATGGCTTCCCTTTGGGGCTAAAAGGTGGCAGGGGAGATAAATGCGACATGAGATGCAAATAGTAAATGATTAGACGAGATTTAGAGTAGTTCCAAGAAAATGAATGATGGTCATGTGTTGCCATGCATGTATGCTGATATTAATAACTACGACTTTATAAACTGCTGTTGGAAAGTTAAATGGTTACTTTTTAACATGTATATTCTAAGATAATGAATTAATTACCTTGATCAGGTCATGATCTTTATTGCTTAATTTTTAAGCATAAAGAAACATTCAAACCGTAACTCCCTTTTCACTTACTACGTTTAAACTTTAATATATATGTTACAAAAATTATAGTTTCAGGAAATAGATTGAATGGGGGGGGGGGGGGAATTGTATTAAAGAAAATAATGGGGTTTGCTTTTTTGTAGTCGTAAAATGTCATGAGAGAATCAATTTGATTTACAAACGATAATACGTTTCTGATCTTTTTATGCAAACTGAAACAATGTAAAAACCTTCATGTCAAGAATAGAGGGCAGCACGTGTCTTTTGAAGTAGAGTTCATCAATCTCTGCTTGGTGCTGACTCCGCGTCATGGACACTGTCAAAATAAGGACAACGTTTAAACATTCAGATGTACACAAATACAAACTGTGCAATACACACACAAAGACCAAATACACCCATTTGTGTAATTGTGAAAATAAATAAATAAACGTTTTTACAAGTTCAAATGCTATATTGAAGAGGTTTTTACATCTTATTTATCAAATGCCATGCATATTACCATGGTCGTCTGACGCAATAAAGAAACTTTTCACACTATACACATAGGATCAACTTTTCATACTATACACATAGGATCAACTTTTCACACTATACACATAGGATCAACTTTTCACACTATACACATAGGATCAACTTTTCACACTATACACATAGGATCAACTTTTCACTCTATACACATAGGATCAATTTTTCACACTATACACATAGGATCAACTTTTCAAAACATTCTAATTGGACCAACTCTTTTCATTGTACAAATTAGACTCTTTTCATCGTAAAAGTTAGACCAACTCTTCACATCAGACACATTGGACCAACTCTTCACATCAGACACCTTGGACCAACACTTCACATCAGACACATTG
>MUZC01004510.1:56128-67073 GCA_002072015.1 Radix auricularia | reverse complement strand
CGGACCCCCCCCCCCTAAAGTACGTCACACTTTCGTAAAAAAATTATTTTTTATTTTAAAAAATAATTAAAAATTAACATAAAACGCCATGACATCACACTTGGCGGCCACCCCCTGTCACAAACTGTCACACTTTCTTACACCCCCTCCCCCTCTGGAGCGTGACGTACTTTAAGGACGGCCCTTAACCATCCCTACGTCAACTTCACTATCTCGCGTCACATCTTCTCATGCTGCGTCATAGAGTTCAAAACAGTGCGCGCCGCGCAACAGACTAGTATTAACATCCACATATCGGAAAAGCCTAATCAATCTATGATGTTTCCCTGGCAGAAAACTCGGAGGAGGTTTATGACGTAAGTCGTGAGAGATGTGAAACCATGAGCTACCGCACTGGGTGACACCAATCCTATTGATGCTTCTGTGTTTATACAAAATAACACTACGTGTCACTATAAAAAGGTACTACAACATGTCATAACAAAACAATAACATGTCATTACAGCATGATAGTGTAAAATAATATCATTGACACATAACATCTAAACTATGTAGGTAAGATTGCGTATCGGGGACATACATTCCTTTATGCCCACGCAGCGGTGCACTTTTGGTGTAAAAAAAAATACATGTCAAATCCACAAACCACTGTTTCATCTTGCGTTTAAATTTTTAAAACACTTGTCCATTTTTTCAATTGCTATCTATGTTAAGTACTTGGCTATTAACGATTTAACTAATTTAAATAACTAATCAAATATCATCTTTTACGCACCACTTTCCTGGAGTCGACTCCGAAAGTTTCCAGGAACTCGCCGACTCCTTTCTCCAGCTCGTCCGCCGCCATACTTTTCCTGAACACGTCCGGCCTTGACATTGCCCGTCCTCTGGCCAGCCTCCAGGCGATCAGCCTCTCGGTTATAGTGTCACTGAACGAGGGCCTTCGCTCGGACATCGAGTTGTTCAACTTGAGACTAGAATTCAACGGCCCCTGATACTCTGATTTGGCCAACGATAACGATGATATGAGTTGTCGTTCCTGCTCGTCCTTGTTGCCCGAGGCATGTTTCTTGGCTCCTGTCCTCTTGGACGTGAGGATAAATCTCGCTTCGATGTCTGTCAGCTTTGAGATAGTCCTCACCACGTTGCGCTGCTCGAATTCTCTCAGGATGTTCGCGGTTTCCGATTTGGAATGGGTCTCTTTCAGGGGGTTTAAGGCCTTATTTTTGTTACCGACGGTGCCGTCGGTGCAAGACGTGCTGGTTGTTCTGCCGACGTTGGAGTCTGTGTACAAATACCGCAGCCTGGTCTTGAGAACGCGCGAGGAATTGGGGCTTTCGAAGTACACAATGTCGCTCAGAGAATCCGCTGTGCGCTTCCGTCTTCTCTTCTTTTTACTTCTGTCTGACCTCGAATACATCTCATATCCCGGGGCGTTAATGTCGCGTGACTGCGAGGAGTTTCTTGAACTCATGGTAAAATAATCCGTGTGATTGCTTCCCTTGAGGACATCCGACCGGGGCGTCGAGTCCTCAGTTTCGGGGGCGGCGCTATGGTCAGATAAATCTTGGTTTACCCCTGGGGTCTTGTGCCGCCTGTACTTCCTCGGCATTCTGGAACGTTTTCTGAACCTGAGCTCGGGGGCGATGTCCAGTTCGCTGATGTTGGTATCGGGGAATGTCCACTCCCAGGAGTCGGCCAAATCATGTTCCGATTCCAGCACGGCGTCTTTGTAATCGTAGTCATTGGGATCGAAGTCGGAGAGGGACTGAGACGAGTTGCGCTTCTTGACTAGAATTGGATGCAAGAAATTCTTTATATCAGGATTTTCGGTGGATTCCGAGAATCGGGAATTTCCATTCTGTTCCACTTCGTTTTGGAAAGCTCCTTCGTCATGATTAATATTTTGTACAGCTCCTGTTTCCGTGACTTTTGTTTCAGTCAGCAACTTAATGTCTCTGTCTTTCAAGTCGTGGCCTGGGGCAGTGTCATTAGCTTCGATATCATGCAGACTTTCCACATCACCGTCTTCATTGTGGTACTCCCCACTCTCTTCATCCGTATCTTCGCCACTATCGTCCGCATCTTCATCACTATCGTCCTCTTCGAAACTGCTGTCGGTATCATCGCTATCCCCCCCAATTTCATCACCGTCGTCATCTCCGATCATCCCCTCCACGTTCACTCCCTCACCCCCGACATCAACATTCGCATCTTCTCCAGGATTCATGTTTTCACCACTTAACTTTGTTTGACCACTCAACGCCACGTAGTGCTCACCATCTCCCATACTGCCACTTCCGTTGACCTGACCCGTAGAATGACCTTGACTGACACCATCCGACTGACAAGCTGTAGCCATGATGTTGTTAACGTCATCAATAATTCCAAGATTCTCCTTGTCAGTTTTTGTATCAGAATTTTGGGAGATGTTTGAGACACGTTCAAAGTTGTTAACGAATTCCGTGCGCATGTCAGTCGTCCTTTGACCCTCTTCATCTTTCACCTCCGTAACGGTTACTGCTCTGTCAAGATTATCCTCTCTTGGCAAAACAATTTTTAATCTACCACGTGGCGCTTCTGACATTTTAAAAAAATCTTTGCATCAATTTCTATTTAAAGTCTGAAGACCTTTGCGTTGTGCCGACACGTAGAACTCTGAAATCAATTGTGAGGGGAAAAAAGAATGATTAAAACTTAATTAAAACCGACTAAAATTATAAGAGCTAAAACAATTAAATCTTTTTATACCTTAAAGTTTAAAAGACATTTGCAATAAACTTTTTTCAGTTATGATACTACACCAGCTTCATCTCATCATTATTTACATTAAATTGAACTATCTGGGTTAAATGTATCTAATACTTTAAATGGATGATATAGACAAACATGTCAACAGCTTTCTTTGTTTTCAATGCAAGCATTGGCGTTACTATGGGGTGCGATAGGGGCCGGCCACCCCGGGTGACATAAATTCTGTATGTTCCTGTTATTTTGCACTGGAAAACTCGGAGGAATTCTATGAGCTAAGTCGTGAGGGGGGTGACACCATGTTTTACCGCCCCGGGTGACACCCCTGAATGCAAGTGAGACATTTATCAGAGGAATTGTTCAACTTTTTTTTTGTTAAAGTCATTGAGTATTTCAAGTTCAAGTCAGTTTTCATTTATTTGATTTATCATCTGATAAGTTAATATTATTTAAATAAAAACTTCAAATATTCAAATAGGTCTCGAAAATAAAATTCCATTGTTTGACGTTATTCCATTGTTTAGCCAGTTCATGCCCCATGCGTTGTAGACATATATTGACATTGTCAAAATATGTCATTAATCTATTTTTAAGCTTTAGAGTTATCGATGCAAGGCCCACAACTCATGTTTGATCAGATTAAGGGATCAGACGAAAACAAGGTTTCCCTACAAGAAGTTTTATCAATGCTTTGAATCACTCTAAGAACGAATAAAGATAAAAACCAACTATTGCGTCACAATAAGTATACACATGCTGTCTGGTTTCACTGCTGACTTGAGAGAAGTACCAAATCACAAGACCTATGGCATATTCTATTATACTATACATACCCATATATTAATACTCGACTTTCGTATGTACGATATGGGATTCAAATAAAGATTTTTTTTTTCATTTTTAAACGATTGTGCATTTTGAATAAAGGTGTGTTCTTAAAATCGATTATTTTTGGTGAATTTTATACATGTCTATTGGGTTACTTTTATATCAATTTTCAGGGGAAGAGATATCATAGTCCTTTTTATGATTACATAACTGTACCCGCAAGGCTGTCATAATGCACGGTATCCTATATAATAAAAGACACGTGTCTGTCCGGTACTCGATAGAGATTGGTCCCTCCAACCACTACAGACTTCTACAGCAAATCATTAGCGGAGAAAAATTAAATCTCATTTCCATATTGAACAAATTTGGTCGGACGTTCGAAACGAGATATTTGTGGTGCAGTATTTTGTCATCATTTCGTACCGTATTCCTATCTTGAAGTGTGTCACTCCTAATGTTACTCCTGTACAACTTGCCACCGAAACGACGGCGGAACATCTTTTGTCTGGGCTTCGTTGCTCGTTTTAAATAAAACACAACGATGACGATCCACGAAATAAGTGATAAGTGACTATAGCTGCCAAAGTTTATTTGTTAGGATAATTCAGAAAAAAGAACTTTTGTAATATCAGAACAGGAAGGAACGAAACGAAATTTTTTTAAAACTCGCTTTCTTTTAAACATATAGTGCGGCGCGGTGTGGGTGTGGCGTGAACACCATAACATTCACCATAGACATTTGAACACAAGCGCCCTCACTGGTAAAATATAATATGTGTTTACATCATACAGATAATACAAGTTTCTCAGTCACTTACATGAAACCTTAGCAAGCCAAAGAATATCGCATCATTTCTTATGACATTGACATTGGATATTTAAAATTTTAAACAAACTGCGATTATGTGTAACAATCATAGACTTAAATACACAACCTTGTAAAGACATGTAATTTAATACACAGTATTTAGTAGAGAATATAATAAACATTTGTAGTGACTGCGTTTCTCTGAGTCAAGTCCTATGAATAGAATCTATCATGTAATTATTAATAGTAATGGACGGTCACGTTTATATTGGTCCATGACTATTGTCCCTCAGATTCTGTGGGTCGTGGTGCTTCTTTTTTACGGCGCCTACTGTGCCGTGGATGCTTCTGCTGTGGTGAGTGTTTACATGCTGTTGACAGGAGTGATTGTGTCGTTTTCATGCTTCCAGCCACAGGTGCAGTCTTGGGCACGGTCTTTAAATCACATCGGGTGAGTGTTGATGCCAGAAACTGTGGTACCTGGTTGGCATGGGGCTATAGCCAACGTTTTAATATATTCATACCAAGCAGCACTGGCGCATTTTTCTTCCTCACACGCGTTGCTTTGTTTCTTGATTTTGGGACTACGAGAAAGCGAACGTCTCTTTAATACTGCCAAAGAGTTCCCCCCCCAGTATGCCACTTCAATTAAATTGAGGGCTTGTAATGTGATGATGGCTGTGTCAAGGGTGAGGTGGCGAAGATGGTGTGATGTCCAGTAATCTGAGATGGTGCTTATCTCGCTCAGAGTGTCAATCAGCGCCGTAACCTGGCGACCATGCATTTATGGCTATATTCAGAGTGGGGCACTTACCAGTAGATTCTATTGACTTCCCTGCTGTTGGGCGATTGACAGTTGTGTGTGAATGCTAAGATCTTATAGGTTCTGTTTGACAGCTGTGTGTGAATGATAAGATCTTATGGGTTCTGATTGACAGCTGTGTGTGAATGATAAGATCTTATATGATCTATTTGACAGTTGTGTGTGAATGATAAGATCTTATATGATCTATTTGACAGCTGTGTGTGAATGATAAAATCTTATACTTATAGGTTCTGGTTGACAGCTGTGAATGATAAGATCTTATGGGTTCTGATTGACAACTGTGTGTGACTGATAAGATCGTATGGGTTCTGGTTGACAGCTCTGTGTGAATGATAAGATCTTATAGGTTATGGTTGACAGCTGTGTGAATGATAAGATCTTATAGGTTCTATTTGACAGTTGTGTGTGAATGACAAGATCTTATAGGTTCTATTTGACAGCAGTGTGTGAATGATAAGATCTTAGAGCTTCTGGTTGACAACTGTGTGTGAATGATAAGATCTTATGGGTCCTGATTGACAACTGTGTTTGAATGATAAGATCTTATAGGTTCTGGTTGACAGCTCTGTGTGAATGATAAGGTCTTATAGGTTCTGGTTGCTGTCTGGACAAGTCTTGGCTTCACTGATGCTGACGTGTTTGTTGCCTATTGGTTTACGATACGCCCCGGTGTTTCGCTTGGCAGTCGTCTTCGGAGGGTCCATTCCGGTTACACCTTGTGCAGTGATTGGACCGGTAAGGATGTTGTCGTTGATCCAGATTAGGCAGTCTCGGTGCTGTGGACAGTGAACACCGTTAGCGCCAATGTCCCCTCGGCGCTGGTGCATTGACAGATGGAGCTTATCTACCACATGTGCCACCTGCTGGTCTATGTGGGCCATTAAGTGTTGCGTCATTGTGTCCAGTCAGGAAAGGGAGCTGCTGAGAGCTGTCTCCAGTCAGGAAGAGGTGCTGCTGAGAGCTGTCTCCAGTCAGGAACGGGTGCTGCTGAGAGCTGTCTCCAGTCAGGAAGGGGTGCTGCTGAGAGCTGTCTCCAGTCAGGAAGGAGTGCTGCTGAGAGCTGTGCGGTAGCAGCGACATCAGAGAAGTCTTCTCTCATCCAGCGTTCAGCCTCCTTACTGAAATCTTCATAGGAGCTGCCATCGAGCAATCTGGCATATGCTCGTATGTCGCGACGTATGGCGGCTGGTTGAAGGCCTTAGATGAAGGCATCTTGGAGCATGTCGTCCGCCAGGATGCCAGGTCATGCAGGGTTCGCAAGTTGGAACAGACTTCTTAGCGCCCAGGAGTAATCGTCGACTCTCTCACCCAGACCTTACTGCCTACATTAGAAGGCTGCTGTTAGAGTGGTGGTGCTTCTCTGCTACTCCAATTTCTGCAATATGAGACTTACCATTTTCTCGGGGGTATTTATCTCCTCAGGTGCCCGCTCCAACACTTCCTGGCGGGCACCTCCCTCCAGAGCACCCACGATTCGGGTAATCGCGGAGGCAGGGGGCATGGGCTGTAATTGTAAATAAAGTCGTAGCTCTGTTACTAAGTTAGTCAAGGGTTCTGCTGTAATACGTGAACGTCGGTAGCTCGGGTGGTCAAGTAAACTGTAGCTGTTCCTGCTCCATCTGTGTGTCCGTTTGAATTCATATCACAATTCACTTTAAATGTAAACTGTCCTCACTTTACCCTGCTCACAGCGCCTAGTGTGTAGCCGAATGGCTGTTGTTACCACGGTATTTTAAATAAAATACAGTGACGATGATCCACGAAATAAGTGATAACCACACAGGTTAAGGACTATAGCTGCCAAGTATATTTTTTAGAATAATTCAGAAAACAGAACATTCTAGAATCAGAACAGGAAATATAGTATTGCATTTTTAAAAATCCCTTCCTTTTAATGTAGTGCGGCGCGGTGTGGGTGCGGTGTGCAAACCGCTACATAATATTATTTTTTTAGCGCATTTTCGAGATGTCGAAATCGCTATTGCACCCGTTTTGTCCGTCCGTCTGTCATCACCCTTGATCTCAGCATCCATAAGTCCTAGACCCATGAGGTATATATGTTTTTTGTATGTCCTGACCTGCCATTTGTGCATCAACACTCAGTTACTCGATCCGTTAAAAAACCCCGTTAAAACTACCAAAAAATATTTCGAATCGAGAGGTAATACTAGCGCAGGGAACGGCCGCCATTGCCGGAAGTCGAATACATAGTTTTTCAAGCATTGAAGAGTTGTGCGAAAGCGTGCAAAAGAATTAGTTTTTTTTTAGTTGACGTCATTAGAATATGTGTAAAAGTTTAGAGAGTTTTACGTCATCATTTGTGGTGACTTGTAGTTAGATTAAAGAGAAAATATTTTTTTTTTAAATGTAAAGAAATGACTTTTAAATAAAAAAAATGTCAGGTATATTCATTACACAAGAAAATTCATAAAAATATGTCTAAAATCTAAACATAATTACTGATAACTACATAATGCTGCTATCTAACATAAGTACTGATACATAATACGAAAATGCGCTAACACGTCCTGAATTCCAATAGGGACCAGGCTTAACATGATTTTATGCTTTCGTATAGGGTTCTTCATTTCTAAAACCGGATAACGTCATAGCTCATTTCGTAATGTTCTTTTTTTAGATTACATTTTAGCGGAACAATGTTTTGAGGCATAAATACAATCAAATCACTATGTTCTCAAAATTATTAGCTTAGTAAAATTACGAAATCGTTTTTTTAAGCTGTCTTAAATTAATGAAGAATTAAAAATAGGCTGATAAGATCAATCATTCTCAATATAACTATTCACGTATTGCCTCGTATCTTTTATTATTTTTTTTAATGAATTTGTCCTTACAAAAGATAAATTTAGATTACAATATTTCTATTAATAGATTTCCGCCATATTATGAACAACCCTATAGTAAATGTATTCATGGTATTCTACCTTGCTAAACGCTTTTCAATGTGCGTAACTATTTTTCTTTAAAATACAAACTCAAATAGTCTAAATCTTCGCATAAAAGAGAAGTGCACTATATAATTATATATAGCATATGAACTAAATGTGATTTGATAATGCATAGAATAGAACTTCACATGCCGTTTAAAAGACTGACTCCCCGTTTTCTCCTCCAATTCACATTAATGACATATATAGTGACAGACAACTCTGTGATAGCTGGAAGTTTATTGTTACTATAAGGGCTTGGAAACTGGCTTGATATAACACGTTATATAGAGTAAGAGTCGACGAAAAAGGTCACACAGGAAAACAAAATGCTAAGCTTAAATGATGGTGAGAAAAAAAATAAACTTAAAAGTAAAGGCAGACAACTGCAAACGTGCAGCAAAAAAGATATTTTATGTAAGTTTTAACGTTAAAGCATTAGCGTATCCCCCAACCATAAAAATGACTGAAAAGAAATATATGGTATTGTAATTGTTTCATCTTTTAATATCTATTGTCATGATTTTGATGATTTTGCGAACGGCGCTTGTTATATTGAACGCACTTTTTATGACACGGCGTGGGGAAATGTGACGAAGTGTTGGTAACATGGTTGATCTAGTGAATTGTACCATAGACATTGTAGCAGATTGATTGCAGTACAAAACAGAAAGGGATTAAACGAATGTGATTCATGATTAGTGTTAAGTTATAGCCCATTCGTTAGTGGTCGTACCAACATTAAAACTCGGATCTTAACATTCGTGTATATCCCTTACAGCATGAATGCACGGCATATAAGTTTTAAAATGCCTCCTCTGACTCGGGACTTTTATCAGAGGCGTCACTAGGGTTGGCGTCACCCGGGGCGGTAGCTCATGGTGTCACCCGGGGCGGTAGCTCATGGTGTCACCCCCTTATGATGTAATCCATAGAACTCCTCCGTGTTTTGCAGTGCAAAATAACGGGAATATATAGCATTTTATGGTCTGGTGTCACCCCCCTGATGGTGTCACCCGGGGCGGCCCTCCCCCTCCGCACCACCCTAGCGACGCCACTGACTTTTATTAACCATTGGCTCTCACTAACTCTTGGCTTCTACACACCAATGGCTTCTACTCACAATTAGATCTACGTTCTACTCATCTTTTCCTCCTATTCACATTTGGCTCCAACACTCTCAGGGATCCTAGCGTTTGGCTATTTCTAGACATTGACTTGTAATCAATTTAGACTCCTACAATGTATGTGTTTCTACTCAAACTTGGCCACTAGACTCTCTGTGCTCCTAAACTTTGGCCCCTACACCCTCAGTGTTTCTACCGACACTTGGCTCCTAGACTCTCTGTGCTCTTAAACTTTGGCCCCTACACTAACAGTGTTTCTACCCATCACTAGGCTCCTACAATCTCTGGCCTCCTAACACTTGCCTCCTACTGATCCTTGGTTTCTTCTTTCCTCGGGGTCGTATTCACCCATGTCTTCTATCCACACTTGGACCCAGATTGATGCTCCCACTAACCCGGGTACCTTTCTAAAGATAGAAACATTTACCCTTTGGCCTGTAATCCTTTACTCTGGCCTGTAATCCTTTACTCTGGCCTGTAATCCTTTACTCTGGCCTGTAATCCTTTACTCTGGCCTGTAATCCTTTACTAGCATCGAGTCCTCCACTAAGACCCCTAATGTTCAAGCCACCCACAAACCTGGACTTTGAAACCTCGTTTCCCACCCTTAGGGCACCCACAACAAAACGCTACAGACATCTATAAACCCAAGTGATTGACATTTAATGCTGAGTCGGGATCTTAAAATGATCGTAGCCTTAATCTTTATAGAATGTGTGTATTTTTATGAGCTAACATTACTTTACTTTCTTTAACGGAAAGGGGGGGGCGAGAGAGAGAGAGAGAGAGAGAAAGAAGAGAGAGAGAGGCAGAGAGATAGAGAGGGAGAGAGATAGAGAGAGAGATTGAGAGAGAGATAGAGAAAGAGAGAAAGAAAGAGAGAGAGAGAGAAAGAGAGAGAGAGATCAAGAGAGAGAGCGATAGAGAGAGAGAGAGATCGAGAGAGATAGAGAGAGAGAGGGAGAGAGAGATCGAGAGAGATAGAGATAGATAGAGAGAGAGAGAGAGAGAGAGAGAGAGAAGTAAGGTAAAGGGAGAGGTAACTCTTTGTAAATAATTATTTTTAGACAAGTGTGTAGGAAGTCAAGGAAAGATAACTCCATACCTGATGTGGGATTGGATACTGAAATTTTTTTTATTAAGTATTGTTCAGATCAAAACTCGAGTCGTTGAAGACTTGTCAAGTGTTGGTCTTATCTCTGAATAGCTGAATATTTTGAGTTAATATTTCATGAATAATATTCATTGCCGTTTTTTCTAATAAAATAAAAAGACAAAATGTTACGTTATAACGAAACAGTCAACTTAGTTCACGCATGTGTTATATATAACTTTAACATATGAACAGCTTTTTAAGAATATATTTTTCAGTGCTCTGGTCCAGAGGCCGAGGCCAAGTGTCATGTGTGGAATCTGGGCCAGATGTCATGTGTTGGGTCTAGGCCAAGTGTCATGTGTTGGGTCTAGGCCAAGTGTCATGTTTTGGGTCTAGGTCAAGTGTCATGTGTTGGGTCTAGGTCAAGTGTCATGTGTTGGGTCTAGGCCAAGTGTCATGTGTTGGGTCTAGGCCAAGTGTCATGTGTTGGGTCTAGGCCAAGTGTCATGTGTTGGGTCTAGGCCAAGTGTCATGTGTTGGGTCTAGGCCAAGTGTCAT
>MUZC01004510.1:15933-53938 GCA_002072015.1 Radix auricularia | reverse complement strand
GTTCTAAGCCAAGTGTCATTTGTTGGGTCTAAGCCAAGTGTCATTTGTTGGGTCTATGCCAAGTGTCATTTGTTGGGTCTAAGTCAAGTGTCATTTGTTGGGTCTAAGCCAAGTGTCATGTGTTGGGTCTAGGCCAAGTGTCATGTGTTGGGTCTAGGCCAACTGTCATGTGTTGGGTCTAAGCCAAGTGTCATGTGTTGGGTCTAAGCCAAGTGTCATGTGTTGGGTCTAGGCCAAGTGTCATGTGTTGGGTTTGCTGGGGTGGTTGTCCTACTCGTCTACACCTAAGATCACGTGTCATCTATCTATCATGATTTATAAAAATCATTTATTCATTTATTCGTATCCATCACTTAATCAACTTGGTAATTAACTCACATCTGACGCTTATTAAATAAAAACTTTAAAATGATTTACATAACATGCTCAACGTATGTTTACAATGAACTGGTACATATACTAAAATCCTAGTAATGTTATAACTGTGATGATATCATTTGTACCACCTGAATCAGACATATTATGACCATCTTTAACGTACTGTCTTACTCTAACATAGTACTCTAACATATTACTCTAACATATTACCCTCACGTATTTCCCTAAAATATTACTCTAACATATTACTCTAACATATTACTCTAACATATTAATTAAACATATTACTCTAACACATTACTCTAACATATTATTCTAACATAGTACTCTAACATATTACTCTAACATATTACCCTAACGTATTTCCCTAAAATATTACTCTAACATATTACTCTAACATATTACTCTAACATATTAATTAAACATATTACTCTAACACATTACTCTAACATATTGCTCTAACATAGTACTCTAACATATTACTCTAACACATAGCTCTAACATATTACTCTATCTTAGTACTATAACGTAGTTCTCTAGCATAGTTCTCTAACATATTACTATAACATATTACTCGAAAATAGTACTCTAACATATTGCTCTAACATATTAAGCGAACATATTACTCTAACATAGTACTCTAACATATTACTCTAACATATTACTCTAACATATTACTCTAACATAGTACTCTAACAAATTACTCTAACATGCTCATCTTGATCCAGTGCTCTATATGATAGTGTATTGTCTATAAGGACCAGGCTAAATCGTTTTCATATTAAATTTTAACATAACACGTGTCATAACGAACCCTTTCTTTAAAAAACTGTCTTTCATTAACTTTTCCGTAAAAAACATCTAACAAGTCGTTGACAAACAAGTCCCTAATAAACAGGTCCTTAACAAAGAACTCCCTAATAAATAGGTCCCATGCTAACTGTTTTTAAAAAATTATATTCTCCGCCAAGTACGTTCAAAGCTCTTGCCCACACCATCTTATATTTATGTCCAAGTACACACGCCTCATATAAATTTCACCTATAATTAACTTCTATACCAGACACTCCAGTCATATGAAATTAAATCTACTTGAGCCAATGTAATTATGAGTGAGTGCCTTAACCATAGACATTCAAGGATTTATTTGGCCACTGTCTAGTCATGGGTGTTTCGTTAACTGCACACTTGTGTAATCTTTAAATTAGAGGTGGAGACTTCAAGAGAAAATCTTCACACCATTAGTGAATTAACAATGAATCAAAGAATGGACCGAGGGTATGAAAATGAGGGGTTATCAGTTGGTCTTCTTGGCATGAGAACCATTGTAATAAAGTTTGTTTTGTTTTTTCAATGAAATGCAGACTATAATTATACAAAAAACATCCAATTTGCCAATAGCTTCGGTAGCTGTGGTGTTAATAACGATAATCCTAATTAAGGGAAAGTTTAGTGCTATTGCAGATATTAGAGCATTTTGGTAAGAAGTGGTGTACCTTATTGAATTGGGGTTCTTACTTTCCCTTTTTTTTCAGAGAAGGGGGGTCGTTATAGGAATACTGCGAAAAGCATTAGCCCTTAAACTCGCTACCACCCTAATTAGTTTCATTTTAAATCATTTCTATTCTTTAGGAAAATCAATCCTGATTTGAAAAAAAAAAACTTTTACTTTCTAAGCCGCTAAGTTACCGTACAAAACATTTTAAGTAAGTCATTCAGATACGAGAAATCTATTTTCAGGGTAAATGTATCTAAGTAATTCATGTAACTAAGAATAACATTTTGTAATTCAATCAATATATCATTCAGTTTTAAGTAATCTACCATCTGATTTAAGTACTACATAATTTATTTATTTTTTAATCTGCTGATTCCAAGAATATACCCATAAGATTCAAGTTTAAGTAAATGTTCGAGCTTCAATGCGGCTTTAAATTCACATCATCTATTTTTCATATTCAAATACTTTGAGACTCAAGTAATCAATCATTCGAGTTCTATAGAACATTTAGATTTAAGGAACTCATCATTTGAATAATAATTCAAGTAAATCTTTAGATCCAAGCAATGCACCTTTTAGATTCATGCTATGTCTTTCTATCAGATTCACATAATCTAAAAAGGTAATCTTCAGAATCAAATATTCCTTCCTACCTTTTTATTATCATATGACGAACTGAAAAATTGTCCAGTAAATCCTTCCAGTAAGTATCTCTTCAAAATTCCTCACACAAATATTGCTCCATGCTCACCTCACACAAATATTGCTCCATGCTCACCTCACACAAATATTGCTCCATGCTCACCTCAAACAAATATTGCTCCATGCTCACCTCACACAAATATTGCTCCATGCTCACCTCACACAAATATTGCTCCATGCTCACCTCACACAAATATTGTTCCATGCTCACCTCAAACTCCAATTCTTAACGCTCCTGCCTAGCAGAAGTGAGAGTTATATATCCCAGCATACATCACCATTTGAATATAAAACGCCGTTCGACTTGACGCCAAATCACCTCTACACACGTGACGATACTGGACAATAAATAACAAAAAAAACTGATCAATATTTGGACCGATTTTGACGCCCGCGAATAAAAGAGCGGGCATTGGATTAGCACAAACATGGATCGTTTTAAAAACATCCAGATCCATTCAGAGCAGGTGGTATGTCAATCGCGGCCCCGCATTCAGATGTGGCAGCAGAAGATAAGACAGTCATATACGTTAGAGAGGAATGTCAAGAGAAAGTTTAGGTAAACATGACTTCCCTTCATTTGGGGTTAGACCCCCTGACTTCCTTGAAATGACAGCGAGTCAGTGGAGCTAGAAACTACACAAATTATCGATTTAAACAAATTAAATAACAATACAATCAGTTAATAGGATTTTTTTCATTACCTTATTTTTCTTAAAATCGCATCAAAATTCTTCTTATTTATAATAATAATATAAGCATAATACATATGTAAGAAAGTCACAATAATTAATTTTTTTTAATGATTTAGGTGTTTAGAGAAACCCTTACTTTTTGAAAAAGAATAACGTAAGTAAAGTATACATTTTGGCCTTCACAGATTTATTGAGTTGGTCTGTAGTCTAGAATCTCCAGCTCACTCTTTAATCAACTCCCCAGAAACCCCTCCCCAAACAGTTTTTTTTTTAAAATAATAATAATATTCTGTCACAACTGTGCCCATGCGCCCATTTGATGTCTTTCCTTTTAGACTCCTACCCCATCCTACAATGTCTCCGTTTTCCTACCCCATGGTCTCTGTCACACTTGTCTGATTTGTTTCAGGCGTTCCTTCTACACTGAAGATTATTGCGTCCAACGTTCTGCTAAGAGGGACCACGCTATTCCCAGCCGCCTTTGTTTCCCCTAACTAGTTTTTAAGTATCCATTTCGAGGTGCGTGAGACACGGGAACACGTGATCTCAGGGAGATTCGAGGCCCTGACACTCGATACGACAACCGTGCGCCATCCCACTCGACCACCCTTCCCAACCACCTAGGTTTTTTAATTTACATTTCAATTTAAACCTGGGGTGGGGGGGTATTCGTTATATAATGATAACCAATCAACGTGGAAAAAAATTCTTATGTTTATGAATTGTATCACTTTTATTCTTTGTTCAAATTATAATTGATCCCAAATGTTGGTGGTGGATACAATAATTATTACATTACAGGCCAAAAATGTCAATCTTCGAGTCAAAGCGCGAGTCAAGCCTCGTACCAAATAGTTGAATAGAAAGTCACGTGAGGAATGGTGTTTCGACTGTACACTTGAAAATGCAACACTATTTCTAAAGGTTTTTTGTTGGCCTGTGAATACTCTCCGGCCTAAATTGAATTTGTTGACACCATTGAATAAGTTGCATAAATTAAAGGTGAATACTTTGATCTCCCACGTCGAGTCTTGTAGAAGTCTGTCATCGGTTATGCGTCAAAGTTTGCATTCCATCTTCTGAAAATGATTTTTTATACACTGTTTTATACACATTGTGAATTTAAATACAAAAACATGTAAAAAATACTTACCATGTTTTTAATGCTAATTATTTTTTTTTTAACGAATTATTTTAAGTTGTGAAAATGTGTACTTAGTGTTAGACGTTAAATAGATGTCCATATTACAAATGTTCGGCGAGTGATGATTACCTTAGAAGTACATTAGGCTGAGGCTAGAATGGTTCAGGAATTTAACACTGCCATAAAAGGCCGTCAAGATTTTAGAAATTAATGGGGGGGGGGGGGGGGGGGGTGCGGATAAGATTGTGGCTGTACTGGCACCTTTTGCTTCCTCTTGAAATTGAGTCATTATTAAATCCCTTATATTAACTTCACCGTCTTGTTCTTGGCTCACCTTCAAACAAAATTTTTTAAATGACCCACTTCCCGTGATGCTATCGAGCTGAAATTTTGCACATAGACTTGTGTCACCCAACAATGCCATGTCTAAAATTAAATTTTAGATAGACTGAATGTAAAATAATAAAGTTAATGCAATTTTAATTTATCTCTATGAAACTCTATGTCTTCGAGTGTACACCTCCACGTGACGCTGGAGTTCAGTCCAGCCATCGGTGACCACACCCCTTCCATTTTACAGCAAGTGGAGTTCAGTCACGTTCAATCTGTAATTGTTTGAACATAATCAAAACGTTTAATTCTGTCTCATATATAATGGATTTATATTCTAAAACTTTGTTTATCCGGGCTGTTCATTAAAACCATTATATTAATTTCACTGTCTTGTCATGGGCTCGCTGTTGGTTCGTCGGGCAGAAAGACAAAAGTAAACAATGACCCACTTTTCGTGATGCCATAGAGCTGAAATTTTGCACATAGACTTGTATCCCCTAACAATGCATTGCATTAAAATTTCACATAGGTCGAATGTACGGTAATTAAATTATTACATTTTTAGTTTATCGCTGTATAATATGTTGAGTCGTCAGCTATTGTTCACTTTCACGTGACGCTGGAGTTCAGTCCAGCCAACGATGACCACCACCAGCGCCCCCCCCCCCATATTACAGTAAGGGGAGTTCAGTCACGTTCAGTCTGTAAATGTTTGAAAATAAACAATGCGTTTATTTTAAGGTCTCATATATAAGGGATTTATAGTCCAACACTTTGTTTTCATGGGTCGTTAATTATTGTTTACTAGCAAACCGCTTTGCACGTTTCAACGATTTCCGAAGAAATGAAATTCATGAAATAATGTTTCCTTTTACATTATAGTTTCACCTGTATAAATATATTGTTCAAATGAATGTATCTCTGATAATTCTTTAAACCTTAACACACCTTTCATCGTAGGGAAATCCTCAGGTACACTTTCATAGGGGAAACTCGTAAACTTTCTGTTACAATTGCGTGTCATTAGTGGCATGGGATCCAAACTGTCTCTTTTTCTTTCTAATATGAGATATATATATATATTTATATATATATACTCATTAAGCTTTAAAGTATTTTAAAATTGACAATCAAGTTATCATCAAGATACACCCATTTACCCAGTTGTTAACCCTTAAAGATTTTGTAAATAGCTTATGGGCCAAATCGGTAAAAGAAATTATCTTTAAAATACCTGTTTATTTTCAACTTTGTCATGACAGATATATATTGTCAATATTTTCAAGACCGTGTAGAATCATAAAGGGAATAAGTCTTTAATGTTTGTTTTAAAATAATGATTTTGGGCCCAGGCCCCGAAGGAATGGACATTAGGACCTCAATGTCACATAGTAATTTAATATGGGTCATCAAGTTTTTATGTACCAAGGTTGGTTAAGATTCATTCATTTTCCAAGTAGCTAACGCTAAAACTAAAGTTTATATAGCTCATTTAAGTTTTTTTAAAAAAATAATAATATTTAAAAAAAGATATTTTGGGCCTCCGGCCCCCCATGAGTAGCAATGTTCAAAAATGATTTTGCCAGTTACCCTCCCGAAAGGGTACTCAACAATCTCCTAAAGTTTTATGGCGATCGGATGAATTGTTTAGTTAGTTATAAAAGACATGCATGATTACATACATACATACTTTCATCTTTATAAATTTAGATTTTGACAATAAAAAATGTTAACCTTACCCCCTTAACTTAACACCGATTATACATAGTAATGATTGGAATCATATCTAACAAATGAACTTAACCCCTTAACTAACCATGGATTATTCATGGAAATGGTTGGAATTATATCTAACAAATGAATATTTCTATCCCAGAGTTGTAGAATTTAAAGATTTGAACTTTAGGCTGTTGCATACTTGTTTGTTGTTTTGGATTCTTTATCTCAGCAACACCTTTCCAAATCCACCTATATTGATCATTTATCAAAATATGAAAGTGGAGCTTACAATTTCCTACATCCATCTCATCTGAAAGGTAAACCACGCTATGCCATAGTAATTATGACTGCCACAACTCGTTCGAGAACCCTTTTCCAGAACCAATGTTTATTATTTATCTGTTCTGATAGGGGCACTTTGCTTGTAAGACATGTTTGCTTAAAATGTTCTATGGTCTACAGAGTTTTCATGATTAATTAACAAAGACAATTAAATATAAATTTAATAAGCATTTAAATCCATTAATAACATGTTGATTGAAGACACAAACAGTGTTACAAAAAGCTTCCGCAGCGGCTCTAGCAGCATTTAAAATGGCTCGACCATCTGCCCAAGGGGGAGAAAATAGTGGCACTTTTCTAAAGCGTATCGCTTTAGAACAGTAGTGCCCACCAATTTTCCCTATATAATATATATTTGGGCAGCGGAAATCAACGATTATTTAATCGATTAATCATTATAAAGTTAATTCGATTAAAATTAAGTTGATCGTTTGACATTTAAGAAAATATTTATAGTATTTTTTCACTATATCATTTATTTTTTCTTACATACTTATCATATATGTTACAGGCGCTCCTTCTATACAGAAGATTATTGCATCCTACGCTTATCTAAGAATACTATGATTTATGTTTAATAGTCCAGCATTCTTATTAGAGTTTTAAATGATGATAAAGTGTTGGCTTTCCTGGTTTCTTCAGACAACCCTTACCACACCCGAATTCCGGACAGAAATAACGAAAATTTGTACGTGTTTGTTCTTACACAGGGAATAAGACAATAAGAAAGGTGTTTTTATCCTTGTGTCTATCTGAGGGTTGTATTCAGTGGCGTCGCTAGGGGGTGCGGTGGGGGCGGGCCGCCCCGGGTGACACCATAAGGGGGTGACACCAGACTGTACAATTCTATATATTTCCATTATTTGGCACTGGAAAACTCGGAGGAGTTGTATGGGTTAAATCGTGAGGGGGTGACACCATGAGCTTCCGCCCCGGGTGACACCAACCGTAGTGACGCCTCTGGTTGTATTAATTAGTATTTAGTTATTTTTGTGTTGCATTTCTAAATTTTAATGTTAATTAATTAATTTGGCTCATCAAATTTATTAGACTATTCCAGCAACAACAAAATATAACTATTATGCTATAGTTTTAGATTTCTTTTTTTTTTTTAAGTTCAAAGAAAATATATTTAAAATGTCGGTAACTGGTTTGAAAAGTGTTATTTTTAACCTAGAAAAAATACTTTGAATCATGTGACCACTTAAAACGAAAGTAAACAAGGACAAAGATTCTGCAATTATCCGTTTGGTAAGCCCAAAATATTAACTTTAATTCATAATGTGTTACAATTTAAGTTGAATTTAATTGATGTTTAATATTAAGAGAGTTTATTTTTTGCTCTACAAAAATAAATTGCGCTAAAATAAGAAATTACCAAAACATATTACTGCTTACTAGTATTAGGAGTTAGTTAGTAAGTACCAGTGCCAGTAGACTAGTCTAGTCCTAGTCTGACTTACAGTACTTACACTGACTAGTACTAGTGGGCTTATACTTATACTTAGTACTACTATACTTACTTAGTTACTACAGAATTAGAGTTTAAAGTGTTAAACCGTTTGTCAATGCGGCTGTGAAGAGGATACTTTGCAGGATTACTGATCAAAATCAAGAGTACCAAGGACTATATCATGAATCATATATTTTTTTAATTGGCATTGGCTTACTAATTATTTGGAATTGGGGGACAATAGGCTTCTGAGTAGCCAATGTCTTAGGCTTAGACAATGAACACAAATATTGTCACCCCAATTGATTTATCCTTTTGGGAGCTTATTCCACTCACATTCACTGATTTAAGAAAAAATATGGACCAGCAAAAACATGAACCTTCTAACAAAGCTCAGGTTACACATATACAGAGCTCTTACTCTTTTAAAACCATTTTCCTGTATGGATGTGAGACCTGAGCCTGGACACTATTGACAACCACTGAAAGCAAGCAGCCTCCAGATCCTTTATCTTGAACGCAAGACAAAAAGTATGCCTGGAATACAATAACCTCCATTTGGGGTCATCAAGAATCCGTTATAAGTATAGTTATAGCAACATTTAAGAGACGCAAGTTGGCATGGTTTTGTTATGTTCTGCCACATGATAGCCTCACAAAAATCATCCTTCAAGGCACTGAAGAAGTGGGCCGGTGAAGAGATAGGCAGCGGAAATTTTGGCTAGGTAAAATAAAAGAATGGACTGGGCTGAGATTGAATGAATTATTGGCCCCTGCTCTAGATAGGGGAATGTGGATATCGTTATCTGTTGAAGTGTCCATTAGCTCTCCCCCAGCGACTTCAACAGTCATGAGACTGATGATGATGAAATTTATTTCATATTAAGCATTATGCAAATAATTATCAATAATTACTTATCATTTTCTTTTACTTATTGTCATACTCAGGATGACTAGAGTTGTCCTCGTCAAATCGGCGGACAAACAACAGGTAAAGATAAGATAGTATTTAAATAATTGAACTCCAATTTAGAGCATAAAAAAAAAGTAGTTTGAAGATTTGTTTTCACTTAATACTCCTCCCTCATCCGCACAAAATTTTAGGCACTCCCTCAAAACAGATGATCTTCAACCCTCATCTCTACCACTGTCTTTTACCAATCTTTCAGAAAAAATTGGTCAAAGCAATTTTTTGTTCTGTCTGTTAATTAGGTTTATTCTGTGCATTTGCTACAAAGTATTTTCCAAATTTTAAAACCATCTTTAAACTTTTATCTCCCTACCTTGTCCAAATCCACATCTTTACAAAAAAGACAACATGAATTCCTTTTCCCCCATAGCATGACCTCATTGATGGATGAACCCCCCTCCCCCTCATTGCTAAAGTAAATTTATGTACTGATTCTATTGATTTAGACATAAATTAATGTAAATTCAGACCTAAAAATTGTTGTTGTTTTTTTGCTTAGTTAAATTAAATATTTTTTTTAAAGTTAATAAATATGAATTAGAAATTATAATAATATATCCTGTCCAAATAACATTCCTAAAGTTGCAAGTCATAACAACCATGAACCCAACAACATCTCAATTTTCAAATGTTGACATAAATTTCTTTTTTTCAGTTATAAAATATTAGCAAAATGTCTGGACATTGGCATTATTCCTTTTACTTGTTGATCCTGTCATTCATTGCCAATGAAATAGTTGTGGAATGTCAAAAGAGCCCAAATATTGTTTTTGTGTTTGCTGATGACTATGGGTACCATGACATTGGCTACCATGGAGCTGAGATCAACACGCCAAATCTTGATAAACTGGCAGCTCAAGGGGTGAAATTAGAGAACTATTACGTCCAACCCATTTGTTCACCAACCAGAAGCCAACTGATGACTGGACGATACCAAGTAACATCCCCATTACTCATTTCTTATCTCCTTTCTTGTTACAGCTTGTTATAGTTTTAAACTATATCACTTACAGATTTTTTTAGTGTATGTTTATCACATTGCACTGCTGATTTATTTGAAATTTCCTCATAATTTTATGGTCCATTTTTTTATATAAATTTCCTGTAAGATCCACACAGGTCTTCAACATAACATCATCTGGCCATCTCAGCCTTATGGCCTACCTTTAGAGTTTCCAACACTGGCCAATTTTTTAAAAGATCAGGGCTATTCAACTCATGCTGTAGGTAAATGGCACCTTGGCCTTTACAAAAAAGAATACACACCTTTAAATAGAGGATTTGACACTTTTTATGGTGAGTTCTTGGTGAAGGATTATATGAATTGTGATGATGAGATGAAAGGGTTAATTATAAATATAAGCTTCTTTGGGATAAATCATGTAAATAATCTGTAAAAGGCAATTACTCATATTTTTGTGATATTAATACATTATGTAGTCCATTGTTTGATTTTGAATTTTAAAAGTTGAGATCTTTTAATACTTAAACATAAGGAAAAGAAAAAAAGGAACTGTAACTATGTTAAATTTCTTTTGTTGTTGATTGGTGTGTGACATAAAGTATTTATTATTTGGTCTTTAATTTAATGCTTATCATTTAGGGTGACAATAATTCTTTGTGTACAATATTTCTATTTGCCGTTCGGCTAAATTCATAACCATAATAATGAAACAGTTTAACTTTAATGACTATTTCAACTAGTGCAGGCTACTGGGAGGGTGGGGAAGACTACTACACTTACTACAACTGTGACACGTGGCATAATAAAACCGTTGATGAGACTCCCACTATCACTAGAAGTTACTCTCCAAAGGACATCTTGTCTGGGACACGTGATAAAGCAATTGAGTGGTGTGGGTACGACCTCAGGGATATGGACAAACCAGTAACAAACATGAATGGAACTTATTCGACACATCTGTACACTAAGAAGGCTATCGATGTCATTAATCAAGCAAAAACTGCAGACAAGGTTATTGATTCATCTCAGTTTAGCTTCCCTTTTTTAAAAATTAAATATATGATTTTCAAAAAATAATTTAATTAATAATCATATAAAAATGAATACTCAAATATTCTTCATGACATAAAATTAGCGTATTTACAGAATTTAACAAAGAAATTCAATGTCAAAATTTAAAGAAAAAAATCCATCATGGATGAATTGGTTTGTAAATGATATGAAGTAATCTTTACATTCGCCAGCCATTTTTCCTCTATCTTGCCTACCAAGCTGTTCACTCACCAATGGAAGTACCACCTGAATATCTGACACCGTATACTAATATTGAGAACAAAAACCGTAGGATTTATGCAGGTTTGATGCATTATTTATAGTTTATGACGAATACAAAATTGGAAATTATTATAAGTTTGCTTACATTTTTTTTCTTCAAATTTTAGTCAAGACAAATGGAATTCTAGATACTTGCACATTACTTTAAATTATGACTTTCACAATTATTTCATTGACTTTTTTGTGGTCATGCAAATTTCGGAAAGTAACTTTGTTATTTAGTCAAATTATTAATATTAGGGCCTCCTATCACGCTTTTCAAACATTTTATCCTAAAAAATCAAAAGTACATTTATTTTAGGTTTATATGGTGAGGAACAACAACTATGTTTCAATATTCCCATGGGTTATACACCCTTAGGTGATAATATCACATTTTATAACATCATTGAGATTTTGTTTTCAGGAATGACAAGTTGTATGGATGAAGGAGTTGGAAATGTAACCCAAGCATTGAAAGACGCTGGACTTTGGGACAACACTATAGTCATTTTCTCTACAGGTAAGGTCATTGCAGTAAAGATTGAACATACAGTTTTTAAGAGTTCCAGAAACAACCTTATTTACAATTAAGTCATTTTAACTTAATCTTTCCTACAAAGATTTTTTTTCTTTATATTTTCTTTGATACTACATTAAATGAAATTTTCAACTTGAAAATCAGGGGGGGGGGGGTGGGAATGTTAAAACCCTTACAATATCTCAATGTAAATTGTCTTAAAAAGTTGAGCCATTAACCTTCTCACCGTGTTTTTTAAATCCTCTCTTGTTTCGTTCATTTTCTACTATCAGATAATGGAGGGGAAGTAAATGCTGGTGGAAACAACTGGCCACTGCGAGGCTACAAACACACTCTGTGGGAGGGTGGTGTTAGAGGTATAGGATTTGTTACAGGGCCTCTTATTAAACAGCAGGGCAAGGTCAGCAAGGAGCTCATGCACGTCTCTGATTGGTTCCCTACAATTGCTGACATGGTAGGGGCAAAGGTCAACAGTAGCTTGAAGCTTGATGGAATCAGTCAGTGGCAAATGATCAAGTATGTATTATACTAAGGTTGATGCTTTTTGTCACACAGAACTTCTTTTTGAGAAATAACCAGATGAACACAGCATAGCAAATATTAATTAAGAAAAATATCTTTTTTTAAAAAAAAACATGCACCTAAAAGCTTATGTCTGTATTCCAGCCAAGGCAAGAAGAGTTCAAGAGAAGAAATTCTTCATAACATTGACATACTGGAACCACTTGTAGGACAAAGGTTGTTTGAAGACACATTTGACACCCGTGTTCGGGCAGCGATTCGTGTAGGAGGCTTCAAGCTGATAACTGGGAATCCCGGTAAATATATGTTTTCTAATTATCTGATTGTATTAAAATAAATACTGTCCATGTTGGATAAAGATGGCTTTTATGTTTCATTATTTCCAAACAGGTTTATATGTTGACTATTGAAATCATTAAGTGGGTATAAGTGTTAACTGAATTAGAAGATTTGACAGTGTATATTATTTTCAGTAAGACCACGGAAACCTACTGCCTAAGAAGAATTGTATCATAACATGGGTTGAATAACCATGCTAGTCTTGAAAATAAGTAAAAAGTAAACGGACAAGATGTGATCAGTGCAAACAAATCAAAGTCCAAGCTGAATAATAAATATAAAGTTAAGAAGTTATAAATCCATCATGTATTATATTGCTTTTGAATTGGGAGTGGAGATTCATGTCAATTGTTTAGACAAGATTTCTCTATGAACTTTATGTCTAATAAAAATGCAAAATTAGAAATAAACCATGGATAAGCATAGGACATTATAATCTTCTGTATAGGAGCATCATTAATAGATAAGATGAGATAAAAAGGAAGCTGAATTATAATTATTTGCTTAATAAACCTGAATATATACCATGACAGGTACAGTTAAATTAAACCTGAATATATACCATGACAGGTACAGTTAAATTAAACCTGAATATATACCATGACAGTTACATTAAAATATATACCATGACAGGTACATTAAAATTATATTCTATATTATCCATCAGATAGCCTTCTTTTTATGAAACTGATTGTCAAAAATGTTTACAGGAGACGGCAAGTGGTATCCACCTCCACACCTACACAAGTTTAATCAAAGTTACCCACAGGCCAGGGGGCCTAATGATAAGAATGTTTGGCTGTTCAATGTCCAGGAAGACCCCAGTGAAGCTGTTGACCTGTCAAATATTTACATCGGCCAGGTGAAGAGAATGCTGGACAGGCTACAGTATTACAACTCTACGGCCGTCCCACCTCAATACCCGCAGTCTGAACCAGAATGTGACCCCAAACTACATGGTGGCTACTGGGGACCTTGGCAGTAATGTTTAGTGTACAGAACTACATGGGGGCTGGGGCTACTAGGGATCTTGACAGTAGATTCAGTAAGGTTTAGTGTACAGAACTACATGGGGGCTAGGGCTACTAGGGATCTTGACAGTAGATTCAGTAAGGTTTAGTGTACAGAGATGCATAATTGTCAATTTGATTCATCAAGTGGAGAGATCTTGCAATGAGAGAGAACAAAGCTGGGTGTTATTGTTCAGCAAGGAATTCTGGGAAGTGTTATGAACCCTATGGAGCCATCCATTAATCAGTGAGATGAGGAGAGTTTGAATTTGAGATCCCACATTTAATAAAAGCATTTTTACTGTGTGAGCTGTTTGGGACAGAACCAGGAAGTGGGTTGTTGGGGGGAGTAAGAAACTCTGACAAAATAGCATGAGTTCATTTACTGACAGTGCCTGTTTACAACATCCAAATAAGTATGTTCCTTTTCTTGTTGTCATCAAGTTCTCTTTCTTGTCTCCATCAGAAAATATGTTATTTCCCTTTCATACATTCCACTTTATATCACAATGTGCCTTTAAATTACCAATACAATGACAGTAGATATATTTTGTTATAGAAATATCTAACTAATAAATTATTGCTCCATGACACTTATTTACTGACCTTTACTCATCTCCTCAATTATTTATAATTAAAACTTCTTTCAAAGAAAACTTTTTTTTAAAAAAAGAAGAAAATAATAGAAAGAGAAGAAAAAAAATTATGTACTGTATTATGTCCCCTATACATAACAATGCTTCACATGTTCAGACTGTGAGACCAGCAATGAACATAAAAGGCAAAGGTTTTATGAGTCTGCATTAAAAATAACTTATTAAACAGACAGACCCGTAAGGACCAGGGCTGATTATAGCCATCCAACTGCTCTTGAATTCTAAATACTCATCTAGCAATAAGTGCAATTATTATTTTACTTAGTTAAGGAAAATTATTTTTCTCAACAAATATGCTCTATTTTTAAATACAACTTATGATTTATTTCAAGGATATTAAATTAGCAAAACTTACTTGTGTGTACAATGTATTTCATGTTTGTAATATTAGTGATATGTCCATTACTAATCCCATAATTGTTGACATCTTTATGTTGTTGTGTGCATATTTGGTGCAAACAAGATCAAGTGTTCACAAGGAAAGAAGAGTTCCACTATGAAACTATAATACTTTATTTTAGATATGTAATTTTTAAATGAAAGCTGATCTATTGATTGGTTGTTTTTGTTTTTGCTCATTTTTTCTTTCAGTTAGCCAACAGTAAATCTTTTTAATTGCCTGTAGCTAGAAGTTAAGATACAGTATTAAAATAAGATAAATTCTTGACCTATATTTACTTTTCTTGTTGTCATTTTGTTTGTCCAAGGGAAGTTATTTCTTTCATCAGGTAACAGCTACAACGCACCTTGTGTCACATTGTCAGTTTGACTTATGTATCCAATAATCAGTAAATTCATTGAAACAGAAAACATAAGCACAATGCTCACCAAAAACTTTTAATCAACTAATTAAATACTGATGTAACATTTCCCAGTATGTCTAACAAAAAAGATTATGGGCTGATGGCAGTGCATAAAATTTATTAAAGTCATATAACATGAAATCTAACAGATGAAATAATGAACATGGATTAAAGCAGTTACTCTAAACAAGAATTATATTTATAAGATATTTTTGGCTGACTGCAACATAATTTTTTTTTAAAGACAACACTGAGGACACAGTTGTTCAAAAAGTAACTTTTTAGGGAATATAATTTTCTGGCCATTTTAAATGTTAAAGAAGACAACAAAAAGCTCAAAATCTGATCTAATAAAACCACTAACAAATATGTGAACACATGTGACGTATGAATACTTAGGGAGAAACAAAACTTACACATTTAAAGTAAAATGACATAATTTATGGCAACAAATGGAATTAATAGATTGTTTTTTTTAATTGTGATATAACATTTTAAACTTTATGGTGTAAGCAGATGATAACAATATTTTAAAATTTTTAAAAGAAAACTTTAAGAATTGCACACAGTTAATTAAATGCTATGTTACCATCAATTTTCTGTTACAGAAATTGTTGGGCAGTGTCCTTAGCCTTATTGCACTATTCAATAAGTGGGAACAGGTTAAAGATTTGTTCATTGATACATTTGTTATCTATAACTTATATAACAAAGTGTTCACAACAAGCATCAGAGACTTTTTGATTGTCAATAAAATAATTTATCATTCACAAAATTGGTTTGGTATTATGTAAGTAACAATAAACAATCATAGTAATGAGTGAATAACAGTGTGGTTCTGGCAGTTCAGTCAGCTTTAATAAATAAAGGAATTTTTCAATTTAAACCAATAGAGTGGCACAACAGACATCTAATATTATAAATTTGTAATCAAATTTACACAACACCAGCTCCCAACACCAAAGTATGGGGTCATAATAAAGCTGTAGGAATAGCCCAGGTTTTTCAACAAGCTTGAGACCACCAAAAACATTTTTTTTAACAATAACAAGGAAAGTTACCATAAATTTAAAGGTTTAAATGGGGCACATGCAAAAAAGGTTAAGAAACAAACATTTTAACAAATAAAATTTGAAGTTACAAAAAAAATGTAAACATTGATTCACAGACATGTAAAACTAACATCATTGAATGATTTTAAATTATGGGAAATGATTATGTAAAATGAGTGACCGACATTACCTATTACTGAAAATAACTGTTCTTTAACTGTTGTAACCAAAATGTTTAATTATTCTGTACTGAGAGATGTCATGGAAAACTGCTACAAAAAGTTTCAAGTTAATAGAAACTTTTGCATTATGGGGACACACAATTTGAACAATTATCTTTGAATATTTAATTAATTTAATTTCCCTATAGAACAGGGGAGTTAAGCTTTTTTTTTTTTTAATTTCAAGTCATGGCAATAGTTTTAATTTTAAGGAACCAAAATTACATTTTAAAAAAAGCAGAGTACAGTATTTATCCAATTCTTTCTCTGGTCGTTGGTGTTCTCCTTTACACAGGGGCCTCTCTTGGCTCAATGAGGATTTCATTAATGGCCACCTGCCTGGGTTGGGAGACGACATACAGTACAGCTCTGGCAACATCATTGGGCTCTAAAATCTGAACTTTTCCGCTCCCATCATACATGGTACGTGCCTGTGGGAAACAAATTTTTTTTAAGCAGGGATCAACTCTTAGCAAAACCTACCCCATGACATAAAGAGCTAAAATAACATTTTCACATTTTTCAAACAACAAAATGCACAGGATTGAGAATCAAATTACTTTTAAAATTAATAAAATTGCCGTTTTTTTTTTTTTTTAATTACAAACAGCTTTAACAAAAATACCTATAAATATTAATTTCAATCTTGCTCTGATTTTAATTCAGTTAATATTAAAAACCACTACTGTTATTTTACACCAATAAATAACTTAACTTTGCAAACAAACCTGTTTGATATCATAACCAAAACAGAAATGGTGAGATCAACAACAAAGATTTTCAAATGTATATTATTTAATATTTCAGTAATGCTTTCCAAGATATGAAAGGAAAAATTAAATTTCTCATGTTGAGGAATTAGCTCTCATATGTTTACAGAAACTTGATTTCACTGATTTAATATTGGGATGAGTGAGGAAAAGGAACAAAAACCAAGGAGCTTAAGACAATCAAGTGAAAGGAGCCCAACGTTTTCCACTGTGTTACACAAGCTCTATCTATTAATAAATGCCAATGTAACCCTAATAAAAATTTTACCAAACAAAATTCCACAAAATGTTGGGTGATTTATTTTTTAATCAGAATTATTATAAAAGTGGTGCTAATAAATTTCCTTGCTTCAACAGTGCAATTATTGGCTAATTTATTTTATCTTTGGCAATAAAATTCTTTTGATCTCTTCATTGTAAATCAAGGGTCACTGACCTCTGTATCGGTGGCCATCGCAGCAAGTGGTGTTCTAACATCACCTGGTTGTATAGTTGTGACCTTGACCCCAGACCCAGCAACTTCATGTCTCAGTGCTTGAGACATTCCTTCAACAAAGAACTTGGTGCCAGAATACACAGCCAAGCCAGGAAAACCCTGCAAGCAGTTCAAAAATTAACTTTCATTTTGTCCTCAGAATTAGAACAAAACTAATTATAATAACAATAATAATTTGCTAATTTATATAGCGCAGAACCCCAGCAAGCAGCTGGGCTGACAGCAGCAACTGGGCTGACAGCAGCAACTGGGCTGACAGCAGCAACTGGGCTGACAGCAGCAACTGGGCTCACAGCAGCAACTGGGCTCACAGCAGCAACTGGGCTCACAGCAGCAACTGGGGTCACAGCAGCAACTGGGCTCACAGCGCTTCACAGAAAAATAGTAACACACATAATTATCAATGCATTCAATGTAAAACATTCATATCCTAACTACAACACGTAATGACATTACAGTTCACATAGGCTATACAGGTAGAAATAATTATTCATGCCCACTATGATCTAGTTTAGATCTTTCAACATCTCAGCCTATTTAAAACATTTGTAGAGATTCAGTCATTACTAATAATAATAATAATAAATTGATAATTTATATAGTCTGAATCCCAGCAAGGAGTCGGGCACACAGCACTTTACATGGAGATAATCACATACATATACTAATTAAATAAACATTCATATCATAATAACTACATAAATGACAATACGTTATACATCAGCTAAGTTAATCATTAAAAAGAATTGTTTCATTAATTTTATAAATAAACTTTGAAAAGATGTGTCTTAAGGGCAGTCTTGAAGGACTTAGTAGTTGAAATACTACAGATGTGTAATGGTAGAGAATTCCATTGTTTGGCTGTACAAAAAGAGAATGACTTTACGCCAAATGTTTTAGTTCGTGTCTTGGGAACACAGAGAATGCGTATGTCTGCAAAATAGTGTAGCTGACGACTTGATGAGTAGACCGACAGAAGTTCAGTAAGATAGGAAGAGAATGAGTCAGAAAAAAAGTTGTGATGAGTACGGCCAGTTTGTAATCAATTCTGGCCTTTATGGGTAGCCAATGAAGTGGGTAAAGTAGCAGAGTAACATGATCATGTTTTTTTCCTTTAGAACTAATCTGGCAGCTGAATATCTAGTGATGGGTCACACACTGAGCAACACCAACAAACCTTTCTCCCAGCGTTTGAGGATATAGTGACTATGTGGCCACGCCCTCGTTTTAACATCCCATCAAGCACTGCACCAATGCCATTCACCACACCCTAAAACAAAATTGAGGGAATAATAACAAAATTATAAAAAAATTATAAACAAGATTTTCTTTCCAATAAAATAATATTAGCCAAGTAATTCAAGGAAAATCAAAGAGTAGAGAGCAAACAACCTTTTATCATGAACATAGGTTTCAATAAACATTTTTCATGATTTTAGAGAACATATGTTTATTTAATGCCATAAAACATCTGTAAGGTAGACACACTTAATCGTCTTTCACATCAAACATTAGTTCGTCTCCAAATTATGGAGGGAAAATCTTGAAACATTTAAAATTGAAACCAACTAGTTTTTGATTGCAGTTATCAAGTCTTGTACAATTTGAATTACATACTCAGCCCCTTACCTTACAGTTGACATCAATCTGTCTCTCCCACTCATCTTCATGGAGACTTTTCATCTGTGTGTAGTACATGACACCTGCGTTGTTGACTAGAATGTCCACTGCACCCAGACTTGCTTCTGTGAGTTTGACCAAAGCTTTCACCTGTTGAGTAAATTAAGCTTCAGCCATTTTATTTAAGAAAAAGAGAGAAGATTTGTACAGTACTTTCCTTTTTTCATCTTAATTTTCTTTTTAAAGTATAACTGGTAATGATTGGTTTCCATCATTTTTCAAATTCATACACAACATAAATAATTATTTCCAACAACATTGTTTTATTCTATTTTACAACGCAAGCAAATATAAGACCTTAAGAAAAAATATTTTCCTGGCCAGTTTCTAAAATTTTCTATAAATAACAACAGAAGGATAAAGTTCTGTAAGGAATCAAAGCTGAAATTTAAGGGAATATACTAACAAATGAAATGGTGCAATGAAGAATTAAAGGGACAAGGACATAGTGGAACAATAAAATGGAAGCATGATTTAAAAAGAAAAGAAAACTAAAAGATAGTATTTCATATAAAAGATTTTTTCAGAAAAGAAAACAAAAAAGATAATATTTCATTATCAGTCAAGAAGACAAAGAAAACACCAACAACGAAAGGAGTCCAAAAATTTAGTGTCCAATTTATTTATTTGTTCCCCTGTTTCTTTCACACAACTTGAATACATATTTTCATTTAATATACAACTAAAAAGTGTTGTGAAGCCTGAATTCTCTCCAGTATTTTCTCTTAACTTACTTGAACTGATACAAACTCCTAGTAGTAACCATACCCTAGAGTGACTTTAACTCTAATGTTCCCTTGACAAACCTCTAGACATGACAAAAGCCTGTCATTACCTGAGCTCTGTCAGTTACATCTGTCTGGACAGCAATAGCCTCTCCTCCCTCATCTTTAATAGTCTTGACAGTGTCCTGCATGGCCTGATCTCTCCGGGCAGCTAACGCCACTTTTGCCCCAGCACCAGCAAGGACAACGGCTATGGCCTGGCCTATTCCACTAGAAGCACCAGTAACTATGGCAACCAGGCCTTCTAAGGGACGTGTCACTGGAAAGAGGTTTGGAATGATAAATTATTTCTTTAAATAACTAGCATCTCAGAAAAATTAGCTAACGATTATCACTCATGGAATAAGCAAACCAATATCGTGAGGATTAAAAAGAGGTCCCTTGTAAGAGTTTGAAAATGTTATTTTTTATACAGGTGCTGCATTAAAAAAACTGTAGATATCCTCTTTGGATTCCTTCATGTTTTCCTACATTTACAATTATGGTATTTACTTTTATAGCTGGGGCCCATGTGGTCTCTTTTATGAGCTTAACCTTTCAGCACCATTTCCAAATACTTTTTTTTAATGTTAGTTATTTCATCTGCAAATTACATGTACTAACATAAAAAAAAATATTTTTTTAAAAGTATGAAATAACTAACATAAAAAATATATAAAAAAGTGTTTTGAAATCGTGCTGAAAGGTTAAGCTCATAAAAGAGACCAAATGGGCTGGGGCCCATTTGGTCTCTTTTATGAGCTTAACCTTTCAGCACCATTTCTAAATACTTTTTTTTAATGTTAGTTATTTCATCTGAAAATATAGTTTTTAAGCTAAATATTCAAACAAGCAACTTTTAACTGAATAGTTTCATAATAATGATTAAACTTTAACTCCTGATGGCAATGTAAAGTTAATTTAAGATCAAGTTCTTGGGCTGATAAATTGCATCTGTCCATAGGAAAGGAGTTGACAAGATTTGGGGGGTTATAACTTTAGGTTTATAATGTACAGAAAGTTTAAGAGAGTTACAAAGGTGTGTGTGTGGTGGGGGGGGGGGGGGGGGGGCAAGAATTGTGGTTTATTCCAACTCCTCACAGTGGGGTCTTCCTTCCGTTCANGGGGCGGGAGTAAACTTTAGTTATGTTCAACTACTCACAACTTGTGCTTTTCCTTCTACCAATGATATTTCGCCCAGACAGTTCTGAGAAATATGTTCGCAGCAGGCGGGCATCGGTGTAAGGGTACAACATCCCTAGCTCAGTGAGAACCTTCTGAAGGGATTCATTGCTGAATGTGCTTAAATCTGTCAGGAAATGGGATTCCCTGAAATTGAAATAACAAAACTGCTGGACATTTGATTTGACAATATTGACATCTTGATTAAAATGACCAAGCCCATACGGCAGCCAGGCAGTGTCATGTTGACAAGAACAGACGTGACGAGTTGAGTTTAAAATCTAACTTTCCCCACACCTTGTTCTCACCTAATGTAAGAATCCAGCACAGGTGCCATGGCCTCAATGCTGGGTGTACTTGATCCGTTGGAGGTTGCCAGCTCTTCTATGACTCTGTGGACAGACATTGATGGCAAGATTCTTAGAGAATGCTGACAGTTAAGAGGAGAACTCACAGAATGTTCAATAAAATTTCATAAGCAGACTTGTCACAAAGACCCCAGATAACACAGCGTCATCCTAAAATAGACTACGACATTTGAAATTCTGTCATTCCTTCTGTGAATCAAAGATTTAGTAGCGTGGTAATCTACCTTGTTTTCCAAAGATCAAAGTCTAACAGTTGCAGAGGATATCCGTGACTGTTCATCCATTGAAAAACTTGTCTAGAGAAGAAGACGGAATTAAATTTAAAAATTATCTTATAATTTAAAACCATAAAACAATCAACTAAGAATGAAGAGTTTGAAAGAATCAAGCTGTGACAGGACTTGTGGACGCCATTGTTTCAACATTCTATCAAATGGCTAGGGTAGACTTTCACTTAAATTTAAACATTTTTTGTGTCTTTTTGTTTTAACGATTATTGCGTTTTAAATTTGTATTTTACTGAATGACCCTTGTGCTTGACACCAATTAGACTTGCACACTTTTATTTTTATTTTATTTGTGTACATTTAAGGGCCACATATAAACAGCAATCAATATAATGAAGTATGTTGAAGTGTATGTGGTGTGAAACAATCAAGGCTGATCTTATTGAAGCTAGCTGCAAAGGGGCGGGTTCTTTAATGAAAAGTTGTAGTTTGTGTGGAATGGGGGGGGGGGGGGCGCAGTTCTAAACATGTTCATATGAGGAGAAACATTTTTACTTGGATTTCATAGGTTTGTCATTGACCAGATGAAGTGTTTTGCCCAGGGCGCAGTCTGGGTTTTGGGTCAGTTTAACAATGACACTGGCTGCAAAGTCCACGGGGGTCATCTCCATGTTCCAGTCCAGATTGGGAGCCAAGCCAGTCCTGGCACATGCCTGAAGAATCAACAGGGTGAAATCTTGGGGGTTCCAGTGGGCCTTCTTAGAATCACCCGACAGGTTGCCTGGTGGGACAGACAAGGGACAATGTTATAGAGTCACCCGACAGGTTGCCTGGTGGGATAGACCAGAGACAATGTTATAGAGTCACCCGACAGGTTGCCTGGTGGGACAGACAAGAGACAATGTTATAGAGTCACCCGACAGGTTGCCTGGTGGGACAGACCAGAGACAATGTTATAGAGTCACCCGACAGGTTGCATGGTGGGACAGACCAGAGACAATGTTATAGAGTCTCCCGACAGGTTGCCTGGTGGGACAGACCAGAGACAATGTTATAGAGTCACCCGACAGGTTGCCTGGTGGGACAGACCAGAGACAATGTTATAGAGTCACCCGACATGTTGCCTGGTGGGACAGACCAGAGACAATGTTATCCCAATAAGTTACATTTGGTCAAGCTAATGAAATCAAAATAAAAAAACTGTTACTTTTTTTTTTTAAAAGTCAAGTAAAAATATATTTCCACAAAATCGTGACCCAATGTTCAAGTGATGAGATGTCATGTGACTTTATTTGATGTTCATAAGAAATCAACTTTCTATGTGGAAAAATTCCCTCTTAATGTTTTCTTTCAAGTTCAGTGACTTCCCTTTGATTGTAATTAATTATACTAATGATTAAATATACAAAAATACCTGGCCTGTAAATTGTAACAGGAAGACCTCGATCTCTGGCCCTCGATACCAGCTGCTCAGCGACCCATTTTGACTGGGAATACCCATCAGTTAGCTTCTCATCGAATGTGCTGATGTCAGCATCCTCCTTACACTTGTGCATGCCGTGGGGGAAAACTCCGTTTGTGCTGGGAATTATTTGTACAAAATCAAAGTTTTAAGAGATGTCATAGAAAGACTAGCAAAGATTACATAACAGGGTTAATTTTTAAGATTCTATCATATGGCTTCTTGGTAAAAAAGAGATTTTCTTCTAAAACTTTCTGATAACTTCCTTATTATACAGATAATTTTTAGCGCATTTTCGAGAAGTCGAATGCGCTATTGCACCCGTTTTGTCCGTCCGTCCGTCCGTCATCACCTTTGATCTCAGCATCCATAAGTCCTAGACCCATGAGGTATATATGTTTTTTGTATGTCCTAACCTGCCATTTGTGCATCAACACTCAGTTACTCGATCCGTTAAAATACCCCGTTAAAACTACCAAAAAATATTTCGAATCGAGAGGTAACACTAGCGCAGGGAACGGCCGCCATTGCCGGAAGTCGAATACATAGTTTTTCAAGCATTGAAGAGTGGTGCGAAAGCGTGCAAAAGAATTTTTTTTTTTTTTAGTTGACGTCATTAGAATATGTGTAAAAGTTTAGAGAGTTTTACGTCATCATTTGTGGTGACTTGTAGTTAGATTAAAGAGAAAATAAATTTTTTTAAAATGTAAAGAAATGACTTTTAAATTAAAAAAATGTCAGGTATATTCATTACACAAGAAAATTCATAAAAATATGTCTAAAATCTAAACACAATTACTGATAACTACATAATGCTGATATCTAACATAAGTACTGATACATAATACGAAAATGCGCTAACACGTCCTGAATTCCAATAGGGACCAGGCTTAACATGATTTTTTAATACTTCATTCGTTCTGTTTTTACTCTTTGTAAGCTTTCCCCTGGAAAGTATATGTTTTTGTTTTAATCAGGTTTTATACCAACTTTTTTAATAAATGTCTTTCTTCCAGCCAGATTCGAGTCTCAGTCTTTTATTTTAATAATAGATTGTTGGTTTTGATTTTACCAAATTACTGAAGATTTCATTCTGTGTATCGAGACTGACCCAAATGTTTGGCAAATAAATTTCTTTGTCCAGGATAGTGCTGTACTTTTTCGAAAAACTCTAGTGATTAATGTGAAAGAGATTTTTTTTACTACGCTATATATTATGTACCAAAAACTCCAGACCTGATGTAGTGCAGGGCCTTGACCTTTCCTGTAGAGGCAAACTGTATCACATTGGCTGTGCCCATCACATTAGGTCCATGAAGGGCCTGCAAGAAATTTTTATTTTTTTAAAATGGAAAGCTAACTTCAAAATTTATTAAAAAATTTAATGGGTAATTAGTAAAATATTTTTATATTTCTTGAGTTTTTATCTTATCTATTACAGACGCTCCTTCTTTACAGAAGATTATTTCATCCTACGCTTATACATGGAGATCTCTTCCTATCATATAATAAAAAGGTTTTCGTATCTAGGGCTGTTATCGATTAATTTTAAAATTAATCGTTAACTTTTGAAAGATTACCGAACAATTAATGGATAATTTTGATGAAAGCTAAAAATAAGAGGTATGATGTCATTAAACAGAAAATTTCAAGGGAAGTAAAAAAAACAGGCAATTTGCATTTTTTAAATTTAAATATAAGTAGTTTAATATAATAGCAATGAATTTAAATTTTGTTATTATTAATTAAGTAAAAACAATGTCTAATTTTTTATATTATTTTCCTAATAAAAGAGCATATTTTAAAGTTTACACTTTAAAAATCTTTTTTTAAATGGAGAAGTTTGTACGTAAAAAAAAAAACTATTGTTAATTATCAATAATTAATTACTTATTTATTAATCGATTGCATTACAATCTGGATCAATAAAACATTTTACCAATTATTCGAGAAATTAATCGATAATTTCCGCAGCCCTAATCGTATCTGATTTTATGAACAAAACAGTGAATTCCACAACCATCAACTAAGTAGGTGAGATAAGGATCTCCATGTCATCTCTCCCAGGCATTCCTTTTCCCATCCATTAATTTTCTGAAAGGCACTTTCATGGAGCATTTTAAAATGCATCATTACAGCGTACGGAGCCTGATCTCTGCCCATGACTGCCATAGGTCGCCACATGCATTGCTTGTTGTTTACTTACACTGTATGGATAAGCCAGGTTGACTGAAGCCGCTGAGTGTATCACAAAGTCAATGTCAGTGCACAGGTAGGTGTAGTCTTCTTCACTTAAACCCAGGCGCAGCAGAGACACATTCCCTGTCAGAGAGAATTAGAACATTTGATTAATTCCCATGATTTATATTTTATATTACGCATATTTAGATCCTGTTAAGATGTGATTCATTATGTCACAAAATCCGTTAATTCCATGTCTCGCTTATTTTATGACGTAACACAACAAATTCCTTTTGCTATACAAGAAATGGAGAAAAACCTTTTTTGTTTACTTATGCACATCTAAATAAATAATAATAATACGAAGTAAATTAATGTAACAAAAAATATATAATAATTGGTAAATTGGAATAAAAGATTTCGAAAAATTTTCTTAAATTTTAATCAAATTTTAATCGAACAAATTATTTTTAATTGATAAAAAATGTAATGATTAATCGATTAATTTCCGCAGCCTGGTTTAAATATTTAAAAGTGCTCTTCTTATCAATGTTGTGGAATGGAACAATGTTTTAAAACTCTAAAACTCAATTATATTTCTTATGTTTGGCTTTATTGAATGAGTAGATCTAATAAACGTACCTATGAGGTCAACATATATCTTAATAAATAAAAGTGTACATCCATGTTCCCATTCCTTGGTTTAAAAAAAAACAACAAGACATTGAGCTCAAGAACTCGTTGACAGAGTTTCACCTCTAAGTGCTGTTGCCCTCTGGGTCAGTGCCTCTTCCAGCTGAGCCTGTTCTTCTGTTTCTGATGACTTGTCACTGGTCAGTATTCCATACTGTCTGAGTGTGGTCTGAATGCGGTCAAGCGCGGACTTTTGTGGCAGTTCACGGACCAAGCAGTAGACAACCAACTGAGATATCACAAATTGATTAGACATGGCTAAGAAATTAGCGAACATATCTTATTAACATATTTACATACAAACAGGCAAAATTTGATAGTTTTTGCCTGTTTACCTTGGTATGCAGCAGCAATTCTTTCAGTATGAATGAGCCCAGGAATCCTGTTGCCCCCGTCAGTAGGACACGGCCACGGTGGAAATGGTGGCCATGTTGGAAAGTCCTCCAGAAAGCACGCAGCTGCATGTCAAGACTAAACGAAACAAGACGCTAGAGTCATTAGTTAGGGCCAATAAACTGAGTATAGTATAAAGTAAGTGGCAAGACAAAAATATGTTAGCTCTAAAGTCACACAAGCTGAGATTTGAAATAATGAGACCTTATTTTATAACTATTTAGGCATGCCTATTTTGGAAGCAAAAACAACAATAGCATTAGCTCATTTATTATCAATATTTGTTTCAAAACACACAATGACAAGTAGAGCATGTATTTCAGCTGCTCACAAAAAACAAAATTTTAAAATAAAGTAAAAAAATACAATTTAGACTTAAAGGCATTTACTTTGAGACTCCCTGGTCATGACGAGTGACCTCCGCCTTCAGGTCAACTCGAGGCTCAACAGCTTCCCCATTCACGGCCCCGTTGGAATCACCAGAGCCGTTGCTGAATAAACGGGCGTCAATGAGCTTAGCCAGACTGGAAACTGTTGGGTACAGAAATAGGTCACGTACAGCAAGGTTAACCTTGAACTTCTTTCTGGCTCTCTGCAGAAGTTCTGTGGCCATTAGAGAGTGCCTAGAATTGAAACAGGGGAGCGTATTACTGACAAATTTGATGAAATTGATCATGAACAAGTTTTAAATTCACATTCAAAATAGATTTTAAAATTTCTTTTGGGCTTAATTTTATGAATGATAGGTCAAATTTAGGTTCTTGAACAATAGATCACATTGGAATAAGACATATAAATAGGACTTATTCTTATCAATTGTTAAACTAATCTCAATTTCATACAGCCTAGGGGAAAAAAATTAATAAATTGTTATTGATGCACTGATTGTAAGAAAAATTATTTCAACATTAATGTTTCTATATTACAATTAATGTTTCTATATTACCATTAATGTTTCTATATTACCATTATTGTTTATCTTATCTTATCTTATATGTTACAGATGCTCCTTCTGTACAGAAGATTTTTGCGTCCTACGTATTTCTATGGTTTGTGTTTAATCCTGTATTCTTACTAGAGTTTTAAATGATGATAAAGTGTTGGCTTTCCTGGTTTCTTCAGGCAACCCATTCCACGCCCGAATACCGGACGGAAAGAAAGAAAACTTGTATGTGTTTGTTCTTGCATATGGAATAAGAAAGGTGTTTTTATCTTTATGTCTATTTGAGGGTTGTATTAAGTTATCTTTGTGTTGTATTTCTAAATTAGAATTAATTGCCTTATGTATAATTACTAATTTACTTTTGGTTCTTCTATCCTCCAGTGTTTCAAGGTTTAATGATTTAACTAATGGTGTTACTCTTGTCAGTTTTGAATATTCTCCAGTAATGAATCTGGCAGCTCTTTTTTTGGATTTGTTCTAATTTTTTTGGATTTGTTCTAACTTATCAATATTTTCTTTGGTGGATGGGTCCCATACAGAAGATGCATATTCTAGTATAGGTCTCACCAGGGTGAGGTAGCATTTTAGTTTTATATCTTTGTTACATTTGTAAAAGTTTCTTTTTATAAAGCCTAAGGTTTTGTTTGATTTTTTAATAACTTCATTGACATGGGGATTCCAAGATAGTTTCTCATTTATTATGACTCCTAAGTATTTCGCATCTTTAGTTTGGGTTAGTTCTTTTCCATGAATGAAGTATTTTGAATTTATTTGTTTCTTTTTCTTTGTTACTCTTAGCAGTTGACATTTTTCTGGGTGGAAGGACATACTCCAGTTAGTTTCCCATTTTATTAATTCATCTAAGTCTTTTTGTAAAACTTTGCTATCTTGTTCTGACTTGATTGTTCTATAGATTATACAATCATCAGCAAATAACCTAACTTTAGTTCCTGTTGAGATATTGTTGGGTAAGTCATTTATATAAATTAAAAATAGTAAGGGACCTAGGACAGTTCCTTGTGGAACTCCTGAGTTAACCTTTATTGGTGTAGATTTAGATCCATTAATTATTACAGTTTGCTCCCTACCCAATAGGAAATCTTGGATCCAGTGATGTAAAGGATATTATATATATTACCATTAATGTTTATATAATACCATCAATGCTTATATATTACCATTAATGTTTATATAATACCATTAATGTTTATATTTTACCATTAATGTTTATATAATACCATTAACTCTTTCCCTGCCAGGGGGTTTCGGGGGTTTCTTACACATTCGTGCCAGACCATTTTTTTAGTTTGGTAATTTTTTAAGGCTGACCTTAACTATCGTACAATGTTTAATAAATGTCTAAAGCAACATTGGTGTATCTTATATCAAAAGAAATGAAATTGAATAGAGAATTCAATTATGTAGAAGAAAAGAAAATATTACCAAACCAAAAATTATTTTCACTATAAGATATTGTGATCAATTTTTGTGTCTTAAATTTTCTTTGTAAAAAATCTGAACTTACCAAACTAAAAGAAAGTCTGCATACCTGTAATCCTTTTCTCCTTTAATTATCACAATGTAAATTCCATTTATGAAATAAATGCTTTTTAAATTTTGAAAATATCCCATGTAGTTTTAAAGTTATGACATTTTTTGTATTGATGATGACCATGGCAGAAAACCTTTTTCTATTATTTCCTTATATAGAAACCGAACTGTCACCACTGCTCTTTTTCCATATAATGCCGTATCATACGGATGAAAATCTTAACTAAATCCTAAAACTAATGTTTTATTATTGTTTTAAAATGTTTCTGCATCAATAATTCACATTTAAATTTAATAAGATAGCAATAAATACTAAAATAAATCACTAAGTTCGTTGAGTAGGCGTGGCCATATCTTTGTTTACAAAATAAATCGAAACAAGCTTCTAACTTTAACACTACTGAATGTAAACACATGCTATTTCTAAACAGAAAGGAAGTAAAAAAGAGTTACCTCTCATTTTAAAACTTAAAAAGTCTAATGGGACACTCTAAGCAACGAAATAAATTCAAAAACTCAAATCGCCTATATATCGACGATTGGCAGGGAAAGAGTTAATGCTTATATATTACCATTTATGTTTATATATTACCATTAATGTTTCTATATTACCATTAATTTTTCTATATTACCATTAATGTTTATATATATTACCATTAATGTTTATATAATACCATTAATGTTTATATATTACCATTAATGTTTATATAATACCATTAATGTTTATATATTACCATTAATGTTTATATATTACCCGCCCAGGTCAAAGAAACTTTCCTGAATGTCAACCTCTTTCAGCTGCAGAACTTCTATCCAGATTTCAGCAAGGGCAACCTCTGTCACTGTGGATGGTCTCCCCTCTGAGCCGACGCCTTCCATTTGCTGAGAGTTAAAGTCTGGTAATGCTGATTTGTCCAACTTACCAGTGGCTGCTACCACAGGAATGCTGAAATGTTTGACAGTAATCAATTGATTGACGAAATGCTCATGGGGAAAAAAAATTAAATCTGTATGACATTGCAGAAATGAGAAGTACTATGTTTGCTGCTCACCTTTGGAGAAACAAAAAGTAGGATGGAATCATATAAAATGGAAGCCTCTTCTTCAGTTCTGCTCTGACCTCTTTCTTGGTAGTCTCCCTTTCACTGACGATGTACGCCACAAGGAACTTGTCCTCCCCTTCATCCCCTCTCACTAGGACAACACAAGCTTTGACCATGGGCAGTGAAAGTAGGCAAGACTCTACAGCCTATTGTTTTTTTTTAAAATAAATATTTTAAAGAGAAGTACTTCATGCTCTAAGTGGAATCGATGAGCAACAAATTCATAACACAGAAAGATGCTAAATTCTCCAAAACAAAATGGTTGCGATAATTAACATAAGTGGATACAGTGAACATAAAAGATACAGTCAGCATACACATTTAACGTTTAATGCCCCAAAGTGTTGTAATGCGCGTCAGTCCGCTACTTCCATAGCGCTGTAAAAATGAAATCACAGAAATTAAATACTCTTCAGTGCGTGAAAGATGACATATTTGACTTCTGGCAATGGCGGTCATTTCCCTCACTAGTGCTATCACTCGATTTGCAAAGTTTTTTGTAGTTTTTACGGGTTTCTTTTTTTGAAGATGGGATTTCGCTATACTTTATTATAAAAATAATAGTTCTAAACTACAGGTAAAAATAGTTTTAAAGTCAAGATGGTCTTTTGGTTATGTGAAATAACTACTCTTATTTTAAAAAATACATTTTACTCAATTTTTTAAGTTTCATAACCAGTTGATTGCAATACGGGGATTCCTTAAGGAAGTTTTGCGAAAACCTTCTGGGGCATAAACGTAAATGTAAGTCTCACAGGGACTTCTGATATTATCATATACCAATTGTTCATCTTTACTTTTTAAAAGCACTCACTGAAATAACTGGTGCACACAAAAAATGTAGCTTTTCATTACAGACATTTTCTTTAACAAAACAATATGCAAGGCTAAAATTCTAAAATTGTGTTCAAGGGTTACACAAATAATACTTGCATTTAAGATGTAACTGTGTGCTATAAAAGCACATCTCATATTTTTTCTGCATAAAATTTCATTGTTGGCTGTGGTCTTTATAACCCAGATAAAAATAGATTTTTGAAGTTTGTTTTCAAATAGAAACTAACCTGAACCTCAATTGAGTAGCCTCGAATTTTCACCATAGAATCCACACGTCCACATATTTCCAGACTGCCACCAGATAACATATAGCCCCAGTCTCCTGTACGGTACATACGCCTAGCCATGGAGGCAAAGATAATTAAAACCATTATTATAAAGATGTAACTATTTTGTTCAATCCCTGATAAATGAATATTACTTATAATTGATTAATGGTTTTTAATAAATACAAAGATAAATTTTATTCCTGTTTTTATTTTTCATTTTTTATATTACCAATCTTTTCTTATTTTTGTATTAGTTAAAAGCTAAATATTTATGTCTACCCCTTGGAAACCAATTTCATAAAAACTTTATAACAAAGACTTCTTATTTCTAAAATATTTCAAAAAGGTCTTGCCTTTAAAGATTTATATTTTCCTTTCACTTTCAACTAAAATTATTCCATCACTACTCTATTTTCCTGTAGTTAATCTCATATTTATAACTACTCTTGTTCCTGTAGTTAATCTCACATCTATAACTACTCTTGTTCCTGTTGTTAATCTCACATCTATAACTACTCTTGTTCCTGTTGTTAATCTCACATCTATAACTACTCTTGTTCCTGTTGTTAATCTCATATTTATAACTACTCTTGTTCCTGTTGTTAATCTCACATCTATAACTACTCTTGTTCCTGTAGTTAATCTCACATCTATAACTACTCTTGTTCCTGTTGTTAATCTCATATTTATAACTACTCTTGTTCCTGTTGTTAATCTCATATCCAAACTCACTTATTCTGGCCATCTACATCCATTTCAACAAATCGCACTTTTTGAACCTCTGGACGGTTAAGGTAGCCCCTGGCTAGTGTTGGCCCACTGACATATATCTGAACAAAGAAAGAAATATTCAGGACACAAATCAGAAATTAGTTGGGGTTTTTTTTACAAATAAACCCCACATTTTGATTTTATATTAAAACAACTGAAACACTAATTTTTAAAAAAATTGATTTTGATAAAAATCTCTCTATTTGATTTTTTCATTAAATACAATAAGTGATAATCAACATTCTTAATGAGAACTTTCAAATTTTAATGACACAATTTAAATAGAATAATTTCTCAAGTGCAAGCCTATATTGAAACAAAGAGTCATTCTTTGCCCGCTAAATTCCTTTTCTTCCATTTAAATTTGTTTTCTGACAATGAATGTGACAACCAGACAAATGTAGAACCCAGGAAATACCTCTCCAGACATGCCCACAGGCTGAACTTTGCCCTCTTTATTTAAAATGGTAATCTCCACACCTTCCATTATATGTCCAACAGGACAAAACTTCCTGGCCATCAGAGAATCCTGTCAAAAGATGTAATATTGAAAATATTATTTCATTTGACTTGTATCAATATGAAATAAAAATCTATACATTTTTAATCGAATGTAAATGATAATTACTTTTCACTTGAATATTTGTCCAACGTTTCAAAATCATCCTGATGGTTTGTTAAAAACATTTTTTTAACTTAAATTTATATTGGTCTTGAATGTTTTAAGTCTTTTCCTTCTGTGTCTGAATATCTGAATACTTTGGCTTTAACAATGCTTAGGGTTGAAAAAGTGTCGATAATGATTATTTAGTTTCTGTTCCTCAGGTAATTTTATAATTTTTTTTTTTAGACAGTTATGAAAAAATGTCACTTCTACCTCTGATAGAGAAATAAAATAGTGAGATACAAATAATATGATGTTAATAAAATGATAATTACGTTTAAGAGACTCAATAGTTAGGAAGAATAAATAAAAGAATTTTAAGATCTTTGTTCGTATTATTCATGATTTAATGAAGGATGCATTTAACACACATCAACCAACTATCTCTTAAATTGCCTAAAAGGATACCAAAGATATTTTCAATTGTTTTTGTTGAAAGGTGCAATGTTGTTTGAGCTGTTGACTTTAATTCAGTCAAAGTAAAAATAAAAACTTAAATAAAGAAAGAATAGCCAGGAGTTGTACCTTAAAATCTCTGTAGTATTGACTCAAATCTTCACAGGCAACATCATGACACTCTGATATACTGTACAAGTTAATGAACCGTATCCAAGGCAAGTACGTCATAGACCGATCTAGAAGGGAGGTTGTTACCACTTCCCCACAGAACCATACCTGTCTATATCAATAATCCATATATAATGTATCTTATACATAATTGTATCACAAAACAATACTTCCGCATAAATGAAAACTTGCTTTACTGGAAATTAAATTATCAAAAATATAAATAAAACAAATTCTTTTTTATAGCATGAAATTTTTAGTAAATTTCAAACATATTAAAAGACTTAACTAAACACAGACCAGTATGTTCAGCTAGATAAGATTAAGATAATAATAATTTTTTTTATTGTGTAACCATAAATGACAGACTCCCATTTTAATTTTACCTGACAGTTTTGAAGGACTCCTTTAGGGTCTCAGGTGTCATTGTGTTCAGGACTGTTTCCAGTAGACTGGGGGTGAACAACATTCTAGTGATCCTGTGCTGGGCCAAGAACTCGCACAGCAGCGGGGGGTCATACACCACATGGTTGCTCATGATGTACATGGGGACACCCTTCATGAGGGGTCGCAGCATCTCCCATACAAAGAATATATTGCAGGCTTCTCTCTCCTCCTCCTGGTATGGGAAGTGTGTGTGCCTGTGATGGTAGGAGTAAACTGCTCCTCGCTGGGGGCAAGTAATACCTTTAAAAAATTAAGAGATTTCCAGTAAAATTTAATTCATGATTAATTAAATATTTTTTGCAAGACAAACATCCTGAGCAGAATCTTCTCATAGGAACACAAATTCAAGCGATTTAAAGAGTAACTTACACTAAAAGAAATAAAAATATAAACATATTGTTTTTTCTTTATTACATCTTCTTAAATATGCTGTTAAACTTATCCTGCTGAATGTGGAATTTAATGGCTGTCTACAGCACTAAATGACAAGTACCTTTTGGTTTGCCAGTTGTTCCAGATGAGTACACTGTATAAGCCAAACTATCCAGATTAGTTTTTGGGTCTTTAAAATAAGCACTTTTCTCATCATTTTGTTGTTGAAACTTGGTTTGCCAACCCTCTTCTAAGACAAGGACCTGTTTAGCTATCAGTTCCAAAAATAATCATTAATTAAATAACTATTTTTAAGTCCAACAACGAAAACTAAACCTACCCTCCTCATCAACAATCCACAAATGATTACATCAATAGTTTTATTAACTTTTTTCAAAAAAAATTCTCTTTTTTTTTAAAAGTTATTTTCACAGAGGGGGACATATTTGTTGGGTAATTTTTTTAAAGTCATTGCAAAAGAATAAACACTTAGTCATGATCATACTATCACATAATCAAAGGAGAATACCAAAAAATGAAATCTTACTTGGATAGGTGTCAATCTTGGGGGCCAGGTCTGGACTTGCTATAACTATGATAGGCTCAGCATCTTGAAGAACAGACTCTAGCATTGGGGTGGGATATGACGTATCAAGGGGGAGATAGCCGGCACCTTTTTTTAATGAGGAAAAAAGTCATGAAGATAAGCAAAATAAAATAAAGAATGGATCAAGAGGACTTTTATGAGTAATTTCTATAAATTGTAATTTCAATATTTGTGACTTCATTTTTTCAGCCTCAAAGATATTGTTTGAATAAATAGATTATTTATAAATTAAGTCAAAAATAAATTATTGTTTTAGTTTTGAAAGTGTTTATTCCTGAGTGTCAGTGTTTTTTATAATTTATACCTGCTTTTAGGATAGCAATGTAGGCAGCCACAAAGTCAACACTTTTCTCCAAGTATATTCCAACTGATGTTTCAGCTCCTACACCTAGTTCCTGCAGTGTGATGGCCAGCGTTTCTGTCCATTTATCCAACAGACCAAATGTGACACTTGTATTTTCTGTAACATGTTAAAATACTTGAAAAAAATTTTGATAACTTCAAAGTGTGAAGGAAGGATAATTACATGTGAGTCTAAATGCCAGAAAGATTCAAATTTAAAAATCTAGTTAAATGTTACCATTAAAAACTAATGAAGGGGTGGCTGGTGGAAACTCACCATCAGGACTGACCACAGCTACAGCATCAGGTGTAGATTTAGCCTGTCTAACAAATTGTTCATGCAGAAGTCCTACTTTCTCATACTCCATCTTGATGGTGAAAAGTTTTAATTTATTTATCTCACTTGAGTCTCCTTTTTAAGTGTTCACTTTGGTTAAAACTTGTTGGTAGCTCAAGGATGTGGTAGGCTATATAAACATCACAGGATTAAAACAATACTTGTGATTAAATTATTCCTCACATTTACTCTTACTGCAAAAGCCGTAAGACTTAAGTGTGTGAAATACAATCAGATAAATAAATATTATTAAAACAATAAATTAGAATAAGAATAAAAGATCACATTTTTTTATTTAAAAAAAAAAACACATTTTAATTATTACAATTATAAAATTAGACATTTTAAATTATATTACATGTATATCACAATCATATATTTTTAAAAATAAACCATTTCATTCAAATCTTTTGCTTTTATTACTAAACTTAAAGTTAAAGTCATAGTCATGGTAAAGCTCAACTAAGACAAATCAGCTGTCCAGTCTGTTTATAACAGAACAGATAGGCAAATTCAGATTCAGATAGGTTGAGAAAAATCTTAGTCTTTGAATTGGTAAAAGTAAATGAAAGCTTACTATTACTTTTACTTTTTTTACTTTTACTTTATGTTTTTATAACTATAACTTTATAACTGACTGACTGAGACAATGTCAATAAAGTCAATTTGCATATGTATGTAATTATGTAGCAAATAATTAATATGAATGTAGCATTAGCACACTCACTCATAATTTCATAATATTTATTATTTGTCTACAAAAAATATAGCAATGAGTCCTGAGCAATGGTGAGGTGTCAAAAAGACAATGACAATGATTTCAATGAATTTGACTGAAGTCTGAAGACTATGACTATGACCAAGTCCAAGTCTTAAGTTTAGACTATTAAATTTAGGCCTTAGGCCTTAGTCTTAGGCTATTACTATTAATAACTAAGTCTTAATTACTCTTAATCTTAATTGACTAAACTAAACCTTAGCCTAGGCCGATAAGTTCGGACAAGTATGTTTTGTTAAGTATTAGTAAAAGACTTGTGTAAGTGTATGTAACAAGTAGTTAATGACTGTAGACTGTAGTTGTAGACTCTAGTCTCTAGACTCAACTACTAGACTCATCACTATCACTGTGACTCCTAAGTCTAAAGTCTAAGTCCTAAGCTTAAGACTGTTAACAGTGTTAACTTAAGTTAAGTGCTGTCGTAATGTTAATAATATTAACTCAAATACCTCGTTTAATCTTCGTGGGCTTGTTGTTGAGCTATGCAGTAGGCCTAAGGCTTGTACTTGATAATTTATAGCTTATAGTATTTTTTTAAACAAAGAACAGCCTAAGACCTTAAGTAAGAATATTAATTATTAAAAAAACAATGCCTTGACCAACAAATTATCATTAATTAATAATGCGAAATACTATTCAGAAATGTTAAATGAGGATAAATGTAAAGATTTCGTCTTTTTGCGTTAAATACGACTACATACGTGAACTTCGCACCCTAGTAAAACTGTGTCGTCCCCCGACACGCAAAATCCAATTATAGGTGATGTGTTCACGTCGATAATCATTGAACTAAGTGTCCTTAGCAAAAAGAAAATAACGGAAATACATTGCTGATTGGTCTTAGACAGTGCTCGATTTAGGAAAAAACCAGTGCCGGGGATGAAGTTTTTTCTGCAGAGCCGGGGATAAATGCCATCCCCGGCGGGGATGATAGAAGTTAAAGCAGAGCCGGGGATGGAGCCTCACAGTGCCGGGGATATCCCGGTTTCCGCAACAAATTGAGCCCATCTACTAATCCTGCTACTACCACTACTACTACCACTTCTACTACTACTACTACAATATGACATGACACAACAAGTGAAAACAAATTATTTACAATACAACACAAAAAAAAAATATGCAACAGGTTCTATTGAAATATATTTTAATTTGTTTGCTTCATTTTTTCAAATACTTTGGTTGAATTTACAGTATTTAATAAAAACTAGCTTTGTTGCTGAGATGGAATTTACTTTTAAATGGAAAGTGTGTTGTTTTCGTTTTTTAGCTAATAGATATTATTGTTGATGTTGCTGCAGTAGTTGATGTTGTTGTTGATGCAGTAGTTGATGTTGTAGATATAGTTGTTCTTGATGTAGTTGTACTGATGGCGTTTGTTGTTAATGTTATTGATGATGTTGTTGTTGATGACGTTATTTTTTTTTTGTCGTTGATGTTGTTTTTTTATATGGTTGAATTTACAGTTTTTGGTAGCTTGTGTTGTTGTTGGTGTTGCTGCAGAAGATGATGTTGTAATTGATGCAGTAGTTGATGTTGTAG
>MUZC01004509.1:410179-420918 GCA_002072015.1 Radix auricularia | reverse complement strand
GCCCACCATATGTGACGTCATAGACCGGAAGTGACGTCGGAGGGTTGCCCCTCCAATTTGCGACCTGATCCCTGCATTACATACTACTGACAGCAGAACAAACAGAACCAAATACATTTGTTCCCCTTGTCAGTCTTTAACTTTAAGACTGAAGTCTAGTAATTGGTAAACAATACAATGTTTTCGACTTTTGCCATCCTTTGACGTTATCAAAACGGTAAAACTTGTCGAATTTTCTAATATTTAATGTTGCTAAAACATAATACGTTAGTTAATTAATTATTTCTGATGAGGTCGCGGGCCAGTAAAAGTTGCTTCACGGGCCGGTTTTGGGCCGCGGGATGGACTTTGGGCATCCCTGCTCTAGATCGTTAAAAATTGAATGTGGAAAATATCTTTAAAATATGCACACAAAAAAGACATTTGGGGCCCCGGCCCCGAAGTAATGGTCATTAGGAGCTCGATGTCCTATAGGATTTTAATATTGGCTATCAAATTTTAATATAAAAAGTCAGGTTAAGATTAATCAATTTACACAGTAGCTAATAATTAAAAATATTTTTTATATAGCACATATAAGTAAAAATTAAATTAAGGGCCCTTAGGCCCAATCGGTGCACGAAATTAATTTTAATATCATGATCATTTCAATCTAAATAATAAGTACATTTTTCAATATCTTTCAAGGTAGTATAATATTATCATAAAGGAAATAAAGTATTAAAAGTATACAAAAATAAAGATTTGGGGCCTCGGCCCAAAGTAATGATATGGACATTAGAACATCGAAACCATATGGCATTTTAATGTGGGCTATAAAGTATGTATGCACTAAGTTTGGTCAAAATTTTCGTTTTGTGTCAAATTTGCAACTTTTTTGTTATATTTACTTGAATAATTGTCCGAATATATATTTATGCGCACAGCATCCTAATTTTTACGAAATCAAGCGTTGTGGTTCCTTAATAAACTTCTGGATTCGTCCCCTGCTCATGGTGTCACCCCTCACAACTTACCCCATACAACTCCTCCGATTCTTCCAATGCCAAATAACGGAAACAATTAGATGTTTACATCGTGGTGTCACCCCTTGTGATGATGTCATCCGGGGCGGCCCACCCCCACCACACCTCTCTAGTGACGCCACATGTTAGCAACCATTATAATATTTACAGTCACCAATGTAAACAACCATTAGTCACCAATGTTAGCCACATGGAAAATTTAGGCAAATATGAGAGTAATGTATGTTAACAACAGGTAACGTTAAGTAAAACTGAAATCAGCATTGGAATAACCCGAAAACACTAAAAAACGTCTCAATACTTGAGAATATCTAGGAACATCATAATTCTTGAACGTGAACCATTAAAAACATCACAATCCTTTCATTGAATATTGAATGATAAATGTGAACATTGGCGCTTTGCCTATAAAGTGAGATTCAAAGAGAACACTGGTGACAAATTGGTCTAATCCCATGGAACTACTAGTGCAGGTGTCCCATGGAACTAATAGAGCAGATATCCCATGGAACTACTAGCGCAGGTATCCCATGGAACCACTAGCGCAGGTATCCCATGGAACTACTAGAGCAGGTGTCCCATGGAACTAGAAGAGCAGGTGTCCCATGGAACTAGAAGAGGAGGTGTCCCATGGAACCACTAGCGCAGGTATCCCATGGAACCACTAGCGCAGGTATCCCATGGAACTACTAGAGCAGGTGTCCCATGGAACTAGAAGAGCAGGTGTCCCATGGAACTAGTCGAGCAGGTATCCCATGGTACTACTAGAGCATGTATCCCATGGAACTACTAGAGCTGGTGTCCCATGGAGCTACTAGAGCAGGTGTCCCATGAAACTACTAGAGCAGGTGTCCCATGGAACTACTAGATCAGGTGTTATATGGAACTATTAAAGCCAGTATCCCATGGAACTACTAGAGCCGGTATCCCAAGGAACTACTAGAGCAGGTACCCATGGAGCTATTAGAGCCAGAATCCCATGGAACTGTGAGAGCAGGTGTCCCATGGAAATACTAGAGCAGGTATCCCATGGAACTACTAAAATTAGTGGCTGTTACACAGACCACGCAGTAGTGTCTTGATTCTTACAGTACACTTAGAAGATTACACCCTCCGGTCTGTTCGGATGCCATACTCGCCAACTCTGATGATACCCAAAATTTAAGTTTTTGCTCTAGCCACATTACATCTAGGATTGGTTATTCCAGCTATGCTGAGTGTTTTTTTCAGCTGCTCAAAAAGAAATTGTTTATTTTATCCCTGATAGAAAGAAAAAGATTTATTTCTGCTAAATACCGAGACAGTTTTCTCTAAGTTATCCTGAATGAAAAGGTTTGTCATATACCACCTATCGAGGTAGGAAAAGTCCCTGGTTAAATTCCACCTACCATGATGGGAAAGGTTTATGGCTAAAACCCACACACCACGGTGGAAAAGGTTCATGACGTAAACACACCTACAATGGTGGGAAAGACTCTTGACTGAAACTTAAAAACCACAGTGGTAAAGTCCGGTTAAATCCCACATACCGCGAAAGGAAAGACTTGTTAAAACCCTGCGGTAGCAGTGTTGCGAACTCAAGGTGCCAACTTTTCCCAGGCAGGAGCAAAAAAATTCCGAAAATAAGACTAAAAATTCACAACTGCATTAAATTCATTTAATCCTGTTTGGGAAACGTGGAAAAACCTAGCCAACAAGTCAAAAAAAAAAACTACATCCGAAATTTAAAAAAACATAGGCACGCTAAAAAAAATATGACGCCACAAAGCACCTTCCCCACCCCTAAAAAAGTTTTTCTTTCTTGAAAATGAGCACGTTTCTAACATTTTTTTTGTCATTCAAGTGTGTATTTAATTTCAAAATTGTGTCAGTTTCAAATATTTAAGGCCACACCCTAAAAAATTTCCCAAAGTCCCATTCCTAAAAATTTGGCTAAAAAATTATCACGATTTGGGAAATTTCCCTGGAGTTTGTAACACTGAGCGGTATGGAAACGCTGACTAAAATCTACCTACCACAGAAGGAATTTTGTTTTGAAACACCCACCCACTCACTATTTTCCACCAATTGCAAATTGTACTTGTGCGGTGCCTCCGAAGAAACCATGACGTATATCTGACCAGGCCACCGCTGCTCCGGAAGCATCATCTCGGCCAGGTAGAACGCATGCGTGATTACAACGTCCGTCTCCATCCTTGACGTTCCCCTCGCTGTAGACGCACGAGTCCAGCCGACTGCAAGGTCATGCCTTCATGTTGATGTAGCTGATCTTGACTGGAAGCCCCGCCCGACGCTTGGCCCTGATCTTGAAGTAAGGGTTATTTATGGATGGGGTCACGTCTGGGTCGTGTGCCGTTTGGATCCCCTGACAATAGACGAACGGAGTTGCCACGCATGTTGGCTCGGTTTCGTTAACACCTTTGTAGTTTCCCTCTAGAAACAAAAGTATGCCCATCATCGCCTGTCGAAAGCCTCAAAGAATAAAACCTGTCTGACGATAGTCGAGAACAGAATAATCAAGAAAGTCAGCAGAATGGCGATGCTGAAAGAGATCACAGCATATCTTATTTTAAAAATTCAATTGAATTTCTTATCTTTTGTACACTGCCTTTTTATAAACATCGAAATTTTTCAACACGATTCTATATTGTAAAAAAATGCAAGGCTGACAAGTCATTTTTTTAATAAAAAGGGAATTCCGATTCCTAAATTTCAATTTTTGTTTAGTGTGAATTGGTGCGAGAGCGCTTGAATCAATTAGTCTTAATGATTCAAGTTTTATGGCGAGCTGAATTTCTAAAGGTTTTCGTTGCGTTTCCTGAAATTATTTGGCTACAGGTCCTCAAATTATATCACAGTACTTAAAACACAATTTACAAACAGGTAAAAGAAATGCAGGTCATGAGAACTATAGACTATAGATTTTATAATTGTTGATTTATTTGTTTACCTACTAACGTTGCAACAGTAACTGATGTATAAGTAATTCAACTTTACTTTATACTAGCAGGATACAATATATACAGTTCTACTACTACTACTATGCCCTATTCTGCCTAGGTGCCGGTGCCTCTCTGGGTGATTATCTCCTAGACCTAACTTTTTCCTCCCTTATATAGTCCGTGGACCGGAAGATGTTGGTTCCGGTCTTGTAGTATTGTCATAAACTCTAGCCGGAAACTTATATTTCCGGTCGTTGTTAAGAGGACAGATAATTTTCACCGATGCGCTTCCGGGGCACCCAAATACAACATTGTGCTTGGCTGATGGGGGAGGGGGTATTGTTAGAGGACTGATAATTGTCACCTGTGCCGGAAGCGAGGCGCCAAATACACAACATTATGCTGGGGACAGAAACTATCGCTTCCGAGTCCCATAAATCCTGAAACCGGAGGCCACCACCTAGGTACGTGTCAGTGAAAGTCATTTGTAACCCAACACTCCAGGTCCCATCCCTCTGCCAGGGTGAACAGAGGGCCCTTTGTTTGGATTCGTGGTGAGGGGGAGCAAATGGATCGCGGGCACACAGCCACATAAGATTATAAAATATTGATAGAGTTTTGTGTTTCCAGATTTACTTAGACAACAAAGTCCATGCCCGAAAGCCAGACGAGAAGAACGAGAATTTGTTAGTGTTTGATCTTGCATACAGATTAAGAAAAATATTTTTATTTTAAGTGTCACTTTTCCGACCACCGATAGTCAACGTATAGGTAAAACGGGCATTCGACGTCAGGAGGTATTCTGTATTTTAATTATGATTTTTTAGTCTAAATCCCGTTAAGTTGACAGATCTCAACTATTTAATTGTACCCCTCGACTACTGAACTATTCCAAATTAAGATTAGAAGACGCACAACATTTTATTTTGTCGGAAATGTCAATTTCAGAGTCACTGCGAAGTGTTTTATCATAAATACTTAATATTGATATAATTTGAAGACCTGTAAGCACAATAATTTCAGGAAACGCATAGTTTAAATTAACTATGTAGCCGAGGGATAAATAATTGCGATCTGTCAACTTTGAAACGGGAAAAAGAGAAATTTAAAAAATAACAATTATTGTTGCGATCTAGATCCATTAATTATTACAGTTTTGAGGAAGTGGGTTAAAAATCCATTCAAAGTTTTTTTCGAGAAGCAAGCACGCACGCACGGTCGGTCGGTTGCACGGGTTCAGACACCAAAAGTTAATATAAAGGATTTGAAAATCAAAGTATGTATGTATGTTAGTCCTCTTTAGCTGACTAAACAATTCATCCGATCTTCATGAAACTTTGGAAATTGTTGATTATGCTTCCGGGATGGTTTGTGTGAAAAAGCATTTTGAATAATGACACTCATGGGGTGGAGGGCCGGGGGCACTAAATTTTTTTTTCTTATATGAGTTATATGAATCTTGACCAAGCAAAGCAGATACAAATTTTATAGTCCATATTAAAATACCATACTGCGTTGAACTAATGTATATTTCTTTGAGGCCGGGGCCCAAAATCTGTATCTATTACAACTTGTAACACTTTATTTTCATTATGATTTATATGACATTGAAAGATATTGAAAAAAATATGTTTATTATGATTCAGATTAAAATAAACATTTATTTTAAAGTTAAATCTCTTGTCCCGATTGGGCCTGGGGGCCTTAATGTGCCTGGGGGCGTGGGACGAGGTGGTCGAGAGGTAGCGCTCTCGACTGTCACACTGATGGTCACGAGTTCGAATCCACACGAAAGTGAGGATTTGTTCTCGGGGCCTGAGGAGTCCCCGAGTCACCCAGCTCCGAATGGGTACCTAACTAGACAATAGTTAGGCGGCTGGGGTAATGCGTGGAACCCCTATAGCCGTGGCCTGTGACCGCTGCATCACTTGCCAACAGATCATCTCTCATGGTCTGTGGACGCAATTATCTTCTGCATAGAAGGAGCGTCTGTATATCTAAGATAAGATAATGTCGTTTTGCCTATGTAAGATATATACAAGTTGTTTTTGCGTTTATGACTGGGAAAATGGATGGATCTTAACCAAACATGGAATATAAAAACTTTACAGGCAATTTTTAATTAATATAGGTCACTGAGTTCCTAATAGCCATTACCTTGAGGTTTGGTGGCCAAAATTCCTTTTTTAAAAACGTTTGAGATTGTATTCCCCAATCAATTATCGATTTTGACAAATAATGACAAATATATCCATTATTATTTATATCTTGCACTGAATGAACCCTGTGGCCCATAAACATTTTTTATAGCTTTTTAGCTACATCTATATAAGTTTGTGTGTTAGCTACTGTGTAAATGAATGGATGTTAACCAAAATTTGTGTTCTTAAACTTGGTAGCCCACATTAAAATTCTAAGACAATGAACTTCTTATTTCCATTCCTTCGGGTCCAGGGGCCCTAATTGTCTTAGTTTTTATTTCCTAAGATATTTTCCCCAATTAATTTTATTTGACTTCGAGGAATATATCTATAATGAAATTGAATTAAAATGAACATGTTTTTGATATTGACATATTGCACCGAATGTGTCGTTTTTGTTTTCTTTTTTTAGCTGTATAAAATTAGTGTAAGCGTAAGTGACTGAGAAAATTATTGGATTTCGCCAAGCTTGACTTATAAAACTTAGGGTCTACATTTAATTACCATAGGGCAATGAACTCCTAATGTTTATTCCCTCGGGGCAGGGGCCAAAAATGTCTTTCTTTACAGTACACTAATAATGTAATCAATTTTACACGATATTGAGAAATATAGGTTGTGTACAATGGCAATAAAAAAAGTAAATTATCACTCATTTTGGAGCCGGCCCCGTTATATCACTTTTTTTTTTGTTAAGCTTTTAAATTTGTAATGTACCTATCCGTTTGCTATGAAACATGGATTATTTTTTGCACAATCTCGCGAAGATTCCTGCCATAATAGCTTTAAAACATCACTCATTGGTTTCTGTAATGTATTATTTTTTTACTGAGTTCGTTGCAACGCACGACAGGTTAGCTAGTATCAAATAAAAAATCTTAGACATTCAGAAACAGAAAATTAATAGCTTACATCTTTCCTTTTATCAATGGCAGGATTATTAGGAGAGATGCCTCCCCAAATTGTGCTAGGGCTGCGCCCTCTGTTGTAAGGAGTTTGCCCAAGGTGAAGCTGGTTCTGGCAGGTCTGGCATTCGGATCGCCATCGATGGTGACATTTTGAGGGACTGCTCTGTACAACGATTTACTTTCCTTGAAGTCATAAATTGACGCCCCCTATACCAAGGTGAATTATAACCGCAAAAATATTGGAGTTACAAATAAATTATGTGATTGTTGATGTGTAGGTCTAAAGAATAGAATTATGTAAAATTGACAATAACAGGGTTCACAGTGGGCATTGCAGTAGAGTGGTCATTGACATGGTTATTAGTGGCAGTACAGTAGAGTTGACAGTGTTGACTATGGGGCAGTACAGTTGAGTTGACATTGACAGTGTAAGCTAAGGGGCATGTTTGACAATGACCATGTTGACTTGTACACTGAGCTGTTCTAGGAACATGTACCATGAACAATGGTGGCGAAATTCAAAATTTTGGAACAGCTGTGTGAGTTTGTCCTTGAAATATGGGGTGAAACCTGTTTATAAACATGTTGACGTCGTTGTTATAGCTGCGCCTTCAAAAGACATCATCAACGTTGACAATTTTACCCTCTTCATCTGTCAAGAGTTGAAAGAAGGTTGCGGTCTATTGACTTCTCAGTAGGTACCAGTTTACTTATTGTTGGCTGTTGTAGCCCTTTTTGTGGTTATTTCCCTTTTAATAGGATCAACTTGTTTCCCTCCTTTTGTTTCCGATAGTTTGTTTACCAGTCTTGTTTTTATCGCGCCAGTGTAAGGGTTACAAGTTGCAAGGGTATTTTCATGGAGGTAAAAAAAAAAGATTGGAAAGGCGGGGGGAGGGAGGTGTCGATAAGAGAATCTCTTTGAGTCTTTCCCCAATAGAAATATTTCAAGATTAGAACCCGTTAACAAACGTCCGTTGATAACAACTTGGAGCTGATACCTATGATGTATATCCCAGCAGCCGATAAACGAATGAAACATCGGGAACAACAAGTTTAGTTAGCTGCCGGATACAGGTCTTCTCAGTTATCACGAGAGGGGCCTTGGAGCAGGTTGGGGAAGTTCTTAAGTTTGTCGGGTTGTTCTCAGAAATTGATCTGCTTTGTGACCTTTCGAAACATTCTAATACCGGCCCAAGGTCAAGACACGGAGTTCATTACCTGATTAACTTAAAAATAGCATTGTGTGTCGGGCGTAGGCATGGGTTATGATTAGAAAAGTGAGGGCAACATTAAGTTCAGGGCAGTTCAAATTTAAGGAGCGAAGAGAAAATATGTGTAGAACCACTGGATTCTGCAGTGAGCAGGTCTACTGTCCCGTGGATATTATCCTGGGTCAGTTTGTCATCCTGGTTCATTTTGTCACCCTAGTTCATTTTGTAATCCTAGTTCATTTTGTTATCCTAGTTCATTTTGTCATCCTATTTCCCTTTGTCGTCCTAGTTTATTTTGTTATCCTATTTCTTTTTGTCATCCTAGTTTATTTTGTCATCCTAATTCAGATTATCACCCTAGTTTATTCCAACCATAACCATCCCAATCTTTGCCATCGACATCACCTCACACCGCAGTGACAAATCATCCAATACAACATAATCGTATGTATTTGAATCCCACCTCCATCCCTCTACCCATGAATTGTCATGCCACAAAATGTTGACGAACCAAATGTAATCCTACTAAATGTAAACGTAATCAAATGTCATGCCTCCAAATGGCATACTTCCCAATATAGTACTACCCGAGGGTCACAAACCACGTTTCAATGTTGAGCCTGTCCTTTAAATATTATATCTAATATACAAAGCTGAAAGTTTGTTTGTTTGTTTGTCTGTTTGTTTGTTACCAATACAAATCCACACCGTTGGACCAAGGGTGGTGAAATTTTGCAGGGGACCCCAATTTGACCTGGAATAGGTCATAGGCTATGTTTTAACCCAAGGTGACCACCCCTAGGGTAAGGGGGCCAATTTTTCGCTTTTTTCCTTATATGAGCTATATAAAAAATGAAAATCACGTCAAAAATATTTGTGTCAAAATAGTGCGCACTGTGCAAGAGTCTAATATTAACACTCCCTAAGCGGGAAAACCCCATTAGTATTAGACTATAATATTTCCAATGGTAGGTTAAAGCATAAAACTTTGGGTAGTTGTTAAGTATACTTAAATATTAACGCTGTGGATTTTTATTGGTAACAAACAAACAAACACACAAACTTTCAGCTTTATATATTAAATATATATAAACTAAAAATCACTAAATATCCTATTTTACTGATAGATAGAAGCATGAAACTTTGGCAAGTTGTTAAGTACGCTAAAGCAACGATATTTTGCGATAAACAATTTTTAACTTCCCACTCATGGGAAGCCGGGGGCCCAAATGTAGTTATTTTTACTAGGTGACCACCCCTAGGGTAAGGGGGCCCATTTTTTAGCTTTTTTCCTTATATGAGCTATATAAAAAAATAAATATCACGAATTCTCTTATTTCGCGTGTAGGTTAAAGCATAAAACTTTGGTTAGTTGTTAAGTATACTTCTACGATGGAAACAGGCGAAAACAATATTTGAATTATCACTTACTGGGATCCGGGGGCCCAAATGTAGTTTTTTTTCTTATATTAAAAACTGACTCATCTCTAATTATCCAACTCTCCGTGTAGGTAGAAGCATGACACTTTGGTAAATTGTTGAGTAGCCTCTTTGAACGATTATTGGCGTAAATATTTTTTAGAAATCACAAAAAGTTTGGCCCGGAGGCCCAAAAACTATTTTTTTAAATACTGAAAATCGATGCTTATCCACTTTCCCGAGTAGATAGAAGCATGAAACTTTGGCAAGTTGTTAAGTACGCTAAAGCAACGATNTGTGGATTTTTATTGGTAACAAACAAACAAACACACAAACTTTCAGCTTTATATATTAAATATATAAAAACTAAAAATCACTAAATATCCTATTTTACTGATAGATAGAAGCATGAAACTTTGGCAAGTTGTTAAGTACGCTAAAGCAACGATATTTTGCGATAAACAATTTTTAACTTCCCACTCATGGGAAGCCGGGGGCCCAAATGTTGTGTTTTTTAAAACTTATATACGCTATATAAATACTGAAAATCAACCATTCTTCTATTTCCCGTGTAGTTAGAAGAATGAAACTTTGGGAAGTTGTTTAGTACACTCTCCTAACGCTAATTTGCGAAAAAGAATTTCAAACTTCCCACTCATAGGGGGCCGGGGGCCCAAATTTTTTTTCTTTTATTAGGAACAAACTCATCACTAATTCTCCAATGTACTGTGTCGTAAAAACATGAAACTTTTGGAAATTACTCTCCTGGCAATAATGGCAAAAAAAATTAATAAATACAATTCTCACTTATGTGGTGCCGGGGGCCCAAATGTACTTTTTCTTAATCGGGCTTTATTAACAAAATGTAGACAACGAAATACAATCACGTCTCACGAAAGATCAGGTTTCTGTTAAGGTGGAAGTACAATGTGGCCTATGAATCGATTAGTACAACCACGCAGTGGTAACACGTGAAAAAAAATATTTAAATGATCACTTACTGGGAGCCGGGGGCCCAAATGTAGTTTTTTTT
>MUZC01004509.1:387300-405906 GCA_002072015.1 Radix auricularia | reverse complement strand
AAAGTGCCTAATAGTGAGGTCCTAACGCGTGCCAATACCCAAAGCATGTTCTCAATTCTTAGTGAAAGACGCCTGAGGTGGCTAGGACATGTCAAAAGAATGAGCCCCGGCCGCATCCCGAAGGACCTCCTATATGGTGAACTTGCTTCAGGAAAGAGGAAAACAGGTCGCCCACGCTTGCGATTTAAAGATGTCTTTCAAAGGGACATGAAAGCAGCCAAAATACATACAAGTGACTGGGAGTGTAAGGCAGAAGACCGATCTACGTGGCGCACAGTTGTCAAAGAGGGCGTCATAGTAGCCGAGGAGCGAAGAATGGAGGAGGCTGCAGACAGAAGAGCTAGGAGAAAGGCCAAAACATTTGGAAGCACAGAACTCGTGTGTAAAAACTGTGGCAAAGACTGTCACTCAAGGATAGGACTGCACAGCCACTCGAGAAAATGCAACCCAACCCAACAGTGATGCACCATCGTCTCGCGAGACGGAAGGATGCCGAATGTATAAATATTACCTGTCCTAAAATTATTACCTTTCCTATAAACATTACATGTCTTATAAATATTACCTGTTCTATAACTATTACCTGTCTTTTAAATATTACATGTCATATAAATATTATATGTATTATAAACAGGGATTTTTGGGCTGGTACGCACCGGTACGGCGTACCGGCACATTTTTAATGTGGGGGAAAAAATTATTACTTTTCTTGTAATTTAACGTTTTTAAAAAATTAGTTTAATAAATTATTAATTTGTTAATATTCAATTATTTTAAAATTGCTCGCAATAAGACTTAAATTTATAATGCGAAACTGCTTGCTGCACACACTCGTAATGTTACGTCATTGGTTATGACCCCTTTTCCGGTCATGCTTCTTTTTTTATACGCAATGCCCTTAAAATGTCAAAATTTGAAGGTAACAATTCAGAAATGATAAAGAAATTAAGATGAGTGCTTTTAGAAATTGATAATTTAAGCAATAATTATTTCTTAGCACCCTTTTGAAATGAAGAAAGTTTCTGATTTCTTTTCGTATTCAATCGACGTGCCGACTGGGATTTTGACGGTAAGTAAGAAAACCAGACTGGCTGAAGAATAACGGCAAAAGACAATGTTATAGAATAAACCCAAAAGGAACTATCAAAACCAAAGCCGTCAGATATCGTTCTTGGATCCTCTGTTACTTTTGAACAAATGCAGCATGATGATGTTGACTTGCCTACCTGCTGATCTTGGTAGTATCCCTTGCCGAAGAATTTGGGAATCTCGGAGTTGAGGCAAAGATGGGAATGAAAGTATCGAACGAATGGTCCAATAATTAGATAACTTACTTCGGTACTAATCGACAAAAACATATTATGTCTTTAAGCAATAAATTATTCTATCATAAAGAAACCGCGGCACACACAGCTGCGCTTAAGATCCTAACCGAAGCAAAGGCAGCACCTATTGAGAACATGTTGTATAAAGTAGCCAAAGAAAACCAATCGTTTCATAATTTCGAATCTAAATAGATTTGCAAGAACTAAACGGAGTTAAGATGAGCTGTATTCTTTATTCAAACAATGCTTGCATAAATATCGTGAATCACATTAGTTGTGAAATGAGAAAAAAATTGTTCAAAGAAATTGTATGGTCGAAAAATAAAATTTCATTGATCATCCACGATTCAAACTACGCTTAGCCAAAAATGGATTTAATTGTGTATATTCTTGTTTGTCTTTAAGACAGTGAAATGATCTCAGTAGTAAATTTATTTTTTGGATTTGGTAGAACTAGAAAGTGTGACCGCAAATAGAGTTTTTTTCTTCTTTACTACAATGCCTTCATTTGTATGGGTTAACAGAAGACTTTCTAAGAAGGAACGGCATCCGAGCAAAACAGCGACTGTCAAAACGTCATAATAGCGATTTCAAAATAGCGACTGTATTAAAATAGGGACTTTTTCTTTTGCTTATGATAATGCTAGAAAAACTTACTGTGCCTAGCCTACAATGGAGTTTATAAAATCTAGAAAAGGTTGGCATGATAAGCTATGCATGTTTTTTGTAGAGAAGGGACAATTTGAAATTAAATAAAATACAATCAACAGGAGGTGTGTATCAATAAATGTTGCTGTTTTAAAGAGTGTACACACATTTTCTGGACACATTTTAAAACAAATTCTGTAAAAAAAAAATGAAATTATAACTGCTATTATTTTAGGCAAATATATTTTGCCGAAAGCTTGATAGGGACTAGCAAACATAGATTCAGTCGATTTATTGACGTGGATTGTGGTAGGAGGGGCATAGGCAATTTGACTACAGAACTTTATTTAAAACCAGTTAATCTACGGCATTATTTTTTTATATATTTTATTTAATCAAAATTTATAAATTTCATTAAATACTTCATCAAAATGTTGCTATATTTTTAGGTTTTATTTTTTTCTATGCATTTATGTATTTTTTTCACTCGGGGTCCTTGGATAAGTTTAGACAATGAAAAGGGGTCTATGTGTCAAAAAGTTTAGAACCACTGTGTTAGGTTTAAGGTTGGACAAGAATAGGTTTGCGGTGAAGTCGCTATTATGATGGTCGCAGATTTGACGGTTGCTATGTTGAACCCGTAGCTAAGGAACTTAGATTCTTTTTACATGTTATGGAGCATCTGTGATGTTGAGAAGCAAAACAGGCGTCAATAGATTGCTAAAAAAAAATTCCATCAGTTTGAGTTTGGAATTGTTCAAATCTATGACTGGAACTTTCCGTTGATGATGTTGTACAACAACTTTCAAGGATCAACAGTTTAACTGATAAATTGATAAACTGTACGTAGTTTATAATTCTTTACCAAAAATAGCAGAGAATTGCAAATATGTGCTCGTTTGTCGGAGGCTGAGTTGCTAAAAATTGGAAGAATGTTAAGAACGCGATGGGTGGAATCCAGCTTCCGTTCTGTTTCAGCAGTAGATATCTACAGGGCAGATGAAAAAATCCAGGCTGTTACAGGTATTTTTGAAGAAAAACAAATTATTCCAAGCCCTAATTATAAAAGTGCAGCCACTGCTGTAGACAGTAATCTTTTCAGAGGCGTTTCACTCAACACCCAAAAACTGTACCAGCGATTCCCCAATTGAGGTAAAAGCTTATTACAAAAAACTACAAGAATCAATTGAAAACTGGTTGCTTTCTAGTAAAGATTCTTAGTTGGCACATTGGGCTCGATACCAATCAATAGCCTGACAACATTGGTACTCACTTAGCATTTGGCGAAACAGAAAGGAGAACTTTGTCAACGAGACTGCAATTAGACGAAAGAATAATGATTCGCGGAGTTCGGGAATATCTCATGCAAAAAAAAAAACATTCCAGATAAACTACTTCCTTTGCTAATTGCTCTCAGTATAATCCCAATTTCTTCAAGTGAAGCCGAAAGAGGATTTCCGCAAATGAATCTTATCACCCCGACAAGAAGTTCCATGATGACAACAACTGTATCTTCACTGTTATTTATCAGATTAGTTGGACCACCACTCATACGTTTTGACCCTAAAAGATACGTTGATTCATGGTAGATTAGAGGCGGACATTCAGCCACATATACCAACAGCTAAGAACGCTGTAATGAGTATACGTCAGATGAGAACTTGATCAATCTTTGGATTTTTTTATGAATAATTTTATCAACATTTCAATACTGCTACATGCTGAGCTACAGCTCCTCTGCTTCTCAAAAGAGCGCCCAGGGGTATTTCTGGCTTTATTACTTTAATGACTTTAATTTGTATGCCCAACACCGCTGGTATTCGCCCACAACAAGTCATTATCAATGACTTGAGATGAGTTCTAAACTTATGTTTGTATAACCTACAGCCGATTATCTTTTGTTTTCTTTCTGGAAAATGCGGAGTCTTCAAATTTTTATTTTTACTAATCAGTTTTTGTGGTGAGTTTCCACCCTCGCCCTACCATCGGAAAAAACCTACACACATACATACACCATTTTATGGTGCTGAGACCATTACCATGATTAATTTCTGTCGATGGCATCAGGTAAGGTTGAAGATGAGACTAGAGGTGGATAGCGTCTCGTCTTGCAGGGAAAAAATGTTTCCCAGTTCTTCCATCGACAGCTTACAGTCAACCAGGTATTGACCCACTTTTAACGTTTTTTCTATGTAGTAAAATGGACATATTCAAAAGCACTGAAACTTTGCAGAAATGTAAACATACTCGCATACAACTATCATGTCCTCATTAGAGTCGTATGCCGTTCACACTGGACACATTCCAAACCATTGATACCCTTGATGGTATGGGTGCTGAACGGGCTAAAGCCAGGGGCCCCCGACAGTTTGGGGGCCCCAAAACTTTTTATATTTTAAAATAAAAGTGTACAAATGTTTGTACGAACTCTTGGAAATCTAATAAACTAGCAATTTGCCCGCACTTTGCTGAAGGAAGATTGAGTATTACTGATAAGTGAGTGAGTGCATAAAAAACTATATTTTTGCCCCCAGCGCCCACCAAGGAATAATTTAAATATTATTTCACCTGCTGCCATCGTGGAAGTGTATTTAAAAAATCCCCAACGTTTTATGCGTTACCTATTAGGGAAATAGGAAAAAGTACTTTTCAATTTGTATATAGCACATATTTGGAAAAACACGTTTTTGAGGTCCCAGTCCCAATAAGTGTGAATTTTAAAATTATATTACGCTAATTTTTTGTCGCGAAAGGGTACCCAACAACTTCCTAAAGTTTTATGCTTCTACCTAAATAGGTAATGGGAGGATTAGGGATTTTTAATTTTTATATAGTTAATTTTAGGGAAAAACTATATTTAGGCCTCCCATCCCACAGTAAAGAATGTTTTAAATAATTGTTCACCTGCTGCCATCGTGGAAGTGTAGTTAACAAACCCCCAAAGTTTCATGCCTTTGCCTATTTGGAAAATAGGAGAATTATTGATTTTCAAATTTTTAGAGTAAGTATAAGGAAAAAAAACACGTTTTTGGGGGGGCCCAGGCCCTCAAGGGAGTGTATTTAAAAATTATTTTACGCCAATTTTCGTCGTTTTGAGGGTACCCATCAACTTGCTAAAGTTTTATATTTTATATTTTAACCTACACGAAGAATTGTGGAATTTGTGATGAGTCGGTTTTTAATATAAGAAAAAATTATATTGGGCCCCCGTCCCCCTGTGAGTGGAAATTTATCATCCTCTTTCGTCAACTTTCATCTGGAGATTGGACTCAACAACTTCCCAAAGAATTATGCTTCTACCTAAATGGAGAATGAGGGAATTAGTTATGTGTAGTTTTTATATAGTTTATATTAGAAAAGAAACTACATTTGGCCCCCCGGCCCCCAGTAAGAGATATTTTAATATATGTTTTCATCTTCTACCATCGTTAAAGTGTAATTATCAATTCCCCAATGTTTCATGAGTCTACCTACTCGAGAAATAAGAGAATCAGGGATTTTCAATTTTTATAAACCTCATATAAGAAAAAAATACGTTTTTGGGGTCCCGGCCCCCATGAGTGTGTATTTCAAAATTCTGTTACACCAACATTTGTCCTGAGAGGGTACCTAACAATTACCTAAAGTTTTATGCTCCTACCTACACGGAAAATTGGAGAATTAGTGATAAGTTGTTTTTTTTTAATATAAAAAATATATATATTTGGGCGCCCGGTACCCAATTAGAGGGAATTCTATCATTCTTTTTGCCAATTGTCGGGAGCTTGTACTAAAACAATTTCAAAAGTTTCATGCTTCTACCTATATGGGAAATAGGAGAATTAGTGATTTTCAATTTTTGTATAGCTCATATAAAGAAAAAAATGTTTTTTTGGCCCCGGCCCCCATTAGTGGGAAATTTAACATTCTCTTTTGCCAATTATCATCGAAAGGTGATTTATTCTAAAAATTTACAAAGTTTCATGCTTCAAACTATACGGGAAATAGGAGAATTATTGATTAGCAATTTGTAAATAGCTCATATACGGGGGTAATTTTTTTATGGGGCCCCATTTTTGGGGTCTCCCTTACCTCTATTAGTGGGCATTCAACATTCTCCTTCGCCAAATATCATCGGGAGATTAAACTCAACAACTTCCTAAAGTTTCATGCTCTCCACCTACAAGGTGAATGAAAGAAATGGTGATTTTTAGTTTTTAAATTTGGGCCCCCAACCCCCCTGTAAGAGAAATGTTAAAAATTATTTCACCTGCTAGCATCGTGAAAGTGTATATATAAACTCCCCAACATTTGATGAGTCTACCTACTAGGAAAATAGTAGAAATTGTGAATTTCAATGTTTATATTGCTAATTTAATGAAAAAACGTTTTCGTTGGAAGCATGTACTCAAAACATTTCTTAAGTTTCATGCTTCTACCTGCGCGGGAAATAGATGAATTATTGATTTTAAATTAGCATATAGCTTAAATAAGGAGAAAAACCGTTTTGGGGCCCCGGCCCCCATAATTTTGAATTAAAAAAAAAAAATTCGCCATTTTTGTCATAAGAGTGTCTCCAACAACTTCCTAAAGTTTCATGCTTCTACCTATACGGGAAGTTGTAGAATTAGTGATGTAGGCAAAAAAAGTTTTTGGGTCCCCGGCCCCACTTGAGTGAGATTTTCAAAATTCTTTTTCGCCAATTTTCGTAGTCAGAGGGTACCCAACAACTTCCTAAAGTTTCATGATTCTACCTACACGGGACGTTGAAGAATTAGTGATGAATCAGTGAGTCAGTCAGTGAGTGAGGGCTTTCCCTTTTATTGGTATAGATAAAATAAATAAATAATATAAAAGCCCAGGTCACTCACTCACTCACTTGATGTGGAACGCTGAGGAACGATGTACGACAGTCTACAGAAGTTAGTTTAGTTGAAAAATCGTGTGTTGATTAGCGCTGTAAAAATATTTAATATGATGACGTCATTGTTTGGTGTGCATCGGTGCGCAAAATACAACCCCTATTATTAAATACTTTGCGTACATTTCAGAAAGTTTAATATTTCGTATTTATCAAAAAACGACAAGTTAGTTGGGCTTTTGAAAAGGGTTGGCGCCGTAGGCGCCCTAAAAAAGTGGGCGCCGCAGGCGCCACGGCGCCCCGGCAAAATCTAGTATCTTCAGAAAAGAATACAATGTGACAGAATTATAAGCAGAAAGAAGTAACATTGAAAATAAGAACTTATTTTTTTTTAAAATTAATTAACAATAACAAAATTTAAATTCTTTGACTTTATATTGGACTACTTATTTCTAAATATATCTTCCTTAAAAAAATATATTTTATCTTTTTTAAATATTGTCGTTATGGCCCAAAAAAGGTCACAAAATGTGGAGAAAAACACAATAGTGAAAAAAGTGATTATTAGGCCTTAGAAAAAAAATCATAACTTTTGAACTACTTGAGCTACAAAATTGATCTTTATGTTTTCGTTTTTGTTTATCATTTAAACGGCTCTATACAACTGTAATACTTTTATATTTTTTAACTTAATTCGAAATTTTCACCAAATTGCCTATTGTCAATTGTTGTAAATAAATAAAAATCTCATTTCTTTATAGCTTTCTATTTTTATTAAAAGAAGTAGTACCGTATTCGGCATCTGCCCAATGCGACAGAAACCCTACCTATAAACTATGCCAATGCCTCCAATCACGTATAGATAATAAAGTACTCAAAGTTTTTTTTAGTAAATGAGGGGGAATCAAGAGCATAATGAGTCTCGGAACATAATATAATTTTGCAAAGGTAAATGATTAAGAATACAAGATGTATAAGGTTTATAGATTTGGTGATACATAGACTTGAAAACTTTCAACGCGTGTCATAGCTTTGTATGCTTTTAATATCGACGTTTCCTTCTCTTTATTCAGATGGCATGTTCAAATAAAAATTTGGCCATTGGTATAGACTTGGGAATGGCATCCACAGGAGTTGGCATTTATTTTCAAGGAAAAATTCATGTTATAAATGACAAAAGAGGCAACAAAACAACGCCCAGCTATGTGGCCTTTCAAAATACAAAAAGACTCGTCGGTGACGACGCCAAGAACCAGGTGGCGATGAACCCAAAGAACACGATATTTAGTGTCAAACGGTTAATGGGCAAAACATTCAATGAGGCGATCGTCCAATCCGACATGAAGCACTGGCCATTCGAGGTCGTGGAAGTCGATGGGCGGCCGAAGATCAGGATAGAGGACAATGGCGAGAGGACGCTTTTCGCCCCAGAAGAAATAAGCTCAATGATTCTCATGAAAGTGAAAGAGAAAGTTGAGTCCTTTATTGGACAGAGTGTCAAAAACGCTGTGATCACTGTCCCATCCTCTTTCAGCAATGCGCAGCGACAGGCCACGAAAGACGCAGGCGCCATCGCGGGTCTCAACGTTCTGAGGCTCCTAAACGAAACAACGGCGGCCGCCCTTGTGTACGGCCTTGAGAATAGTTGGCATGGTGAGAAAAAAGTAATGATCTTGGACCTCGGCTACGGCTTCTGTGAAGTTAGTGTTGTTACAATTGTGGAGTGTTCCACATTTATGGTCAAATCCACCGCCAGAGATCGTGGTATTTGCGGGGAAAGTATTGACAATAGGCTTTTAGCCCACGTACTACAAAAGTTCTTAAGAAAGAATAAAAAAGACTTATCTAAGAACCAACAGGCCATGATGGAGCTAAGAACCACTTGTGAGGAAGTTAAAATAATTTTATCAAGCAAACTGGAAGCACTAATCGATACGCATTTGGATGGAATTCCATTTAAACTAAAGATATCCAGAACCAGGTTCGAAGAAATGTGTTTTGACCTGTTTCATGGAATTGTCAAACCAGTGACCTCAGCCCTTAAAGATGCATTTCTTGAGAAAGATGACATTGACCAAGTTCTACTTGTAGGGGGGTCAACCCACATCCCCAAAGTGAAGGAAATACTTGTAGAGCATTTCAACAAAAAAGATCTGATTAAACAAATACAAACTGGTGAACCAGTAACCTACGGGGCGGCCTTTTTGGCAACGCTTCTGTCAAATAAGGAGACAGAGGCCTTAAGAAATGTAACGCTGCTGGACGTTTTGACAAAATCAATCAGCATCGAGACGTTTGGCAACGTTATGTCGCTCCTGATAAAGAGAAATTTCCCAATTCCTACTTTTACATCCCAATTGCTTAACACACTAGAAGATAATCAGAAATGTATTGAATTTTCCATTTTTGAAGGAGAAAAAATATTCTCTTACGACAATGATTTCATTGGGAAATATAAGATTTTAGGTCTACAGCAGGCTCCGAAAGAAAAAACCAAAGTAATGGTTACTTTCAGCATTGATTCCAGTGGAATCTTATTTATAAAAGCACTTGATAAAACCACTGAAAAATGTTTGGGTTGTGACATTTTGGCTGAGACAAAAAGTCTCAACCGGGCTGAACTTGATGAAATGCTGTCAAAGGCCAAAATATACAGAGAAGAACGGCCATCCACCAGCAACAAGAAGGAGACGAAGGGTGAACTGGAAAAAAATGAAGCGTTTGTGACTTTGGCCACAAACGACAGCTATGCAGTGGGGGTTGCAGTGGTCGCCAAGTCATTAAAACGAGTTCATACTGAGAGAAAAATAACAGCCCTGATTACAGATCAAGTTTCAGAGGAAATTAGGTAAACCTCGTCAAAAATTATTTTTTGGTTACAGTTTAATTGGTTTAGTTGTGTTTTTTCCATCTCTTGCCAAATCAATGTTGTTTACAAATTCAAATACTAAAAAAGATTATTGTTTTACTTTCTCTGTATTAAATTATACTGGAACTTTCAACCTGCTGATAATAAAAGGTCTATTAGAAAATTTCTGAAACTCCGTATTTTTTTTTTAGTAATTCATACATTCAAATTATTATTATTTTAGTAAAGCAATTTTTAAAATAAAAAAATCTAACCATAAAAATAAAACAACTTTATTTCCCTAATTAGGAAACTTCTAAATGGTCTTTGTGATGACGTTCTAATGGTCAAAGTCCTTGAAAGCAAGGAAAAAAACAAATTGAAACTAAAGGGTCGACCAGACCTTAGTGCCACCTTTACAAAGATTTATTGTTGGAACATGACACAATATTCAAAATGTGTTTTCTTAGATGCCGACACATTGGTAAGTAGCCCCAAGTACCGTTTGTTCTCGATCACATAGTTCAATTTGAATTAATTGTACATCAACATTATCTTTAAAGATATAAACAAGGTTTCCCTGAATTTAATTAAGGGTGAGATAATGAGTCAAGCGAAGAGACATGTTCCTTTTCTGGTTGCATTATTTGTTTTAGTTTATGGTGTCTTACAAAATTATTTTATGAAGGAAATGTCACCTTACAATGAAAATAATTATTCAAAAGAACTAGAAAATTTTGCCAGATAAAATAATAAACCAGTATGTTTATTATTTTAAAATTGTATTTTTATTCACATGGAAAGAGTTATTTTCCTCATTATCCATAGAAATCAATTAATAATTATGATTAACATTATTTCAATAACTTCCACCCACCTCCAAATACTGCTGACTTAGCCAGCTTCTCCGATAATGTCTTCTTCAGGTGTTAAAAAATATTGACGATCTGTTTGATAGACAAGAATTATCAGCTGCACCTGATGCCGGTTGGCCCGATTGCTTTAACTCAGGAGTATTTGTTTACACTCCATCAAAAGAAACATTTAAAGATCTGCTTTCTTTTGCTGTCAATACTGGTTCATTTGATGGTGAGTTGTATAGATAAGACATAATAATAATAATCTTTTTAGATTTTTAGTTCCTTGATAAAATAATATCCCTAGTAATATTAAGTAACATGACTAATTAGAATAAAATTATTAAAAGAAAGATCATACATATATTAAAAGCTTTTTGAATTAAAAAATTATTTATGTACTAATCAAACTCCACGTTACATTGATGACATACGGTCATGCTTTACTTTAGGAGCAATGGACAAATATGTAGTTGATTAAATGAAAGTGCTCTCTATTTGTTAGTTATGACATTGTTCTTTATTTATACCCTTCAGGTGGTGACCAAGGTCTACTAAACTCATACTTTAAATCATGGGCCACAGAAGATATAAAACATCATCTTCCATTCACTGATAATATGGCAGCTCATAGCTATTACAGCTACTTGCCCGCTTTCAAACAGTGAGTGGGTTATTTTATTTCAGCTAAGTAATACATACATTTTCATGACGAGAGTTAAAAAGATTTATAAAGTTTAAGAATGTTAATGAATGGGCATTGAGAAAAGATGCAGGTGTAGTACGACAAAAACATGTGCATCTTCTCTACATAAACATTTTTAACAATTTCGAGTTCAGCCTAGTTATAACCCATTATTTTTATTTATGCTAATGAAAACTCATGCTTTAATTTAAAAAAAACAACATCTGCTAGTCGTAACAAGCTTCTAACATAACTAGTATTATATCAAAAGTATTGATTCTTTTTTTGTCATGACTCTTTGGAGTCAGTTAAATTTAATATCTTACCTCTTGCAACAATTATACCTTTTCTGTAAGTTTGTAGTAATGTTGATTTTTGTGTTTATAAATTGTTTTCCAGCTTCTACGAGGATATCAGAGTTGTTCATTTTATTGGACCTGTCAAGCCTTGGCACTATCCTTATGACACTGTTGCCCACAAACTGCTTCCTCGACCAAATTCAACACAGTGTTATGATTTTTTACAGATTTGGTGGAGTATGTTTATGGACACAGATCAGCCAAATCTCGATGGAGCGCTTGTAGGTTCAAATGCATGATAATAATTTAGAGTATTATTTCTATTTTCTTTTTCAACTTATAATAATTACGATTTTTATGGGGGAAAATTTACCATTTGCCCTTCAAGTTTTTATTCTTAAGCATACTGTCAATGCTGTTTTTGTGTTTTTAAGTTAAAATACTTTGTGTTATAAAATCTTGACCCCAATTAATGGAAAGGGATTATTCCTTACAGCAGATATATAATTAGGGAATGTTTGTTTTTCAGTGGATTTTTAACAATTTACTAAATACACGCACAGGATGACCACTGACCCCTCTTCCCTAACCCCTTTAAACCCTTCAAATTTGAAAACAAGACAAGGACTATGCTTAATTTTTAAAAGTGTATACCCCTTAAGCTATTGAATAAATTTGACATTCAATGATCATTTATACATGTTGGTATTTATTGTCTCGTAAGTTTATTTTTTTGGTACTTTTTCAGAACATATGCTTAGAAGTTACAGTAGCACAAATTCTGTCATTAGCAATAAAAGTATATATCTTTGTGATAGCAGATTAAGGGCATAATGTCAAATTTTGACATGTCTTCACACAAACGATAAGTAGTACTAATAAAGTTGTTTGCAAATAGCTTATGCTTTTACGTGACCTTTTAACCAATATTTGTGCTCATCAAAAGCTTAGTTGTTGAAAAATTAAAACTTAATTATACAGTTATAAAATTAGGATTAATATATTTTCATTATCATGCTTGTTCCCATACCATTTCATCTGTGTTCTTAACAATTGTCCACATCATTTGGTTTTGCTTTGTCCCAAGCCAACATTGTTTTACCCAAATGTATCATAGCAGTTTAAAGGAACAAAGTGGCCTTAATATTTTAATTTCAAATAAAATCCTTGATACTAAAGTATGATATATTTTGACGAATGAATAAATTTAATGTGTACTGTAGTGTTGCAAAAAAACAAACAAACAAAAACAACCTCTGAATGGCTTCATTCTCTAGAATGATATAGTTTATTTTAAATGAAGCCTGTTTATCTCTCACCTGCATGGCTCACATGATATGATTAAAAACTATTGAATAAATACCTCAATCAGCACATATGCAATGTAACAGGGCTAACACATTTTTGTAACTGTAACATTTCAGAAAGGGCTTTTCGTGTTTGAAGGTCACATTATATCAATGAACAAAGAGAGGCTAGAAAAAGAAAATCTCTTAGTCAAGGACCAAATGACGATTGATCAAGTAAGATGACCAGTTACAAAAACACAAACTGTTTACCTTTGATGTCCGCACAAATCGTTTGGACTCTTATTTTATTTTGTTTTATCATTCTCAGATCTGAGACAGGCTTCATTTTTATTCCTTTTTATGGTTAGTTTATTGTAGACATAGTTAAATTATAGTATTTTTTCTATAGAAATGTATAAGTAGACTATATCAGTCAAATACACCGAGAGACAAATGAAGAAAAATAGTACTTGGAAGAATAATCATATAATTGAAAATAAGACGATCGACGCAAATTTATTTGCATTTGATGAGAATCACAGGGAAAAAATAAGAAAAGAACAAATGGAAAAAAGAAGTGTGTTTTTAAAAATCATTTAATCATCTTCTTTCATGAACACTCGCGGTGCTAAACTTTGTCAATGTAGGAGAGACTGGAGCTCAACGGGACTTGAAGCAAACAACCACGGCGAAATCGCCATAAAGTATGTACTGTAATCTTCCGAATATCCGGAGGGAAGGACATGCCCTGACGGTGAGGCCGAGGGTTGGGTTTGGGAGCAGGCTCGCACTCAACAGTGCCCGGCTAGGAACTCCGAAGACCGAATGACCATGTGGGCAAGGGACGGGACGCACACGGACCGACCTTGTGGAGTTGCAGATTTCTGCCTACCCCCTCTCAATTAAAATCGAAAAACTCTACAGAGATTCTTCTGTTTTATTTCTAATCTTAACTTATATTTTTGTAATGGACTCTACATCTTGACCACTGAAATCACGTATCATTAGAATTATTTTAATCAATAAAAAAGCGATTAAGGTTTTTAAAAAAAATAAAATTAAAATGGTGTTCGATTTATAAAGAAATGTTTAATTATTAATAATTAATAAAAGTTTGCATTTTTACATAGCAACTGCTCCATTTTAAAAAAAATTTAAAGTGTTAACTATAAAATAAGCTCTTTTTACAAGGAATATGACATAAAAAATTTAACTTTGTTGTTACCTAATTAACACTAACAAAATTTAAATTCATGGACATTATATTGAACTTCATGTATTTAATTTTTTTAAAAGTTAATTGCCAGTTTTTTGTTACATTTCTTGAAATTTTCAGTTCAACGACGTCATACGTCTAAATTTTTAGTTTTAATAAACATTATCTATTAATTATTCGGTAATTTTTCAAAAGGTACGATTAAAATTAAATTAATCGATAACAGACTGAAAATATAATAAATTATATAAATTAATAATAATTTTAATTTTTTTTTATCTATTTATCTCATCATTTTTTAAACTTGATTTCCTTAGTAATCCAATTTTTTAAAACCTAAAAACACAGTTTTGACCATAAATCATAGCTATAAGTTCATTATAATACGCAGGGCAAAACAATCAGAAAATACAAAATTATAGTTATGTCTCGTTAAACGTGTTTAATATAATGCTCACCAATGTGAATATATTTTTTAAAAGTATTGTCAATATAACGCGCACCTTATAGCGCGACAGGAAAAGTTGTTGAACATAATACGCACCACGACACTGTCTAAAAAAAATAATGTGATGCATCGAGTTAAATGAAATAATTTTAAAATTCAATAATTCAATTACAGTATATATTATTTATCTGAAACTTTGGTACCTAATTTTTATTATCGGCACGAGTCTGCCTGCAAAATTTCAGCTAGCTAGCCTTAAAAAATGGGTTGAAAATCGATCCAAGTTTTTTTGGGCGCGCAAGCACGGCTCAGAGTCAGACACCACAAGATCATATAAAGGATTAATATTTCAAAAAAAAAAAAACACAGTAAAAATACACGTTTTTATGGATTAATCCCATATTTACGAGAAATAACTAGAATAAGGATATTCATTTAATACGCAGGGTTAACTATTCAGAAAATACAAAATTCTAGTTAGATCTCGTAAAACTTGATAAATATAATGCACACCGTTCGTGAATATATTATTGCGCGACGGGAAAGCTTGTTGAACAGAATACGCACCACGACACTCTATCTAAAAAATTAACGTGATACACAGAGATAAATAAAAACAATTTAAAAACTAAATAATTCAATTACAGTACATGTAAATTATCTGAAACTTTGATACCTATTATTTATCATAAGCGCGAGTCTGCCTGCAAAATTTCAGCTCGCTACCTTACGAGGAAATGGGTTAAAAATCGATCTAAAGTTTTTTCGGCACGCACGGCTCAGACACCATAAGTTAATATAAGGATTTAAAAAAGAGAAAATATTAAGAATATTATATATGTTTGTTCTAAATTTACAGACTCAAAATTATCTGTACACTTAAAAGAGGTTAGTCCTTCAATGCAATCTTAACAAGCAATATATTTTTTTCCTTAATCTTTTTTTTTTGTTTGTAAATTATCTTTTTACAATCAATGTTAAAATATCAGTAAACACTTATTTCATCGTGTTCGGTTTTTTCATATTTGGCTGAGAAGGCCGATCCCGTATCACACAGTGTGAGCGAGGAACCCTATGGATATTTAGTTACAAGGTAGTCTTTCAATGGCTGCTGGCAATCATTTCATTTAAAGAGACGCTGGCTGTATAGTGCCCCACCTTGCATTGCAGCCAGAGGCCCCGTGCAGTCCTAATCCACCCCACCTTTAGGACTTTAGAGTTCGGATATGTTAGTTAAATTTACAGCACTAACAGTGACTAACAATGTAGGCATTTCATATGTACTAGCTTGAATACAATTTTCAAAACGAAATAATAATGATATGCTTTTATTGTATTTCTCATCTAGCAAATTTTTGCACTTTTTTTTTACTATTGACTATTCTTTTTTGTTATTTCTCTACTAGGAGGAAAGCTCCAGCGGGACATACTTTACAGCTGATGAGTTTCCAGAGAGTGAATCACTTAGCCAACTGTCAGAACAGTGTTCTAAAGAGGTGACCTTCCATTATATGAATAAACGCGTCTGCCCTCGGTTGCCTATACCTCCCCTTCCGATCCACGTATTTAAGAGCGCATGTTATTTGTAAACTATGTCATTTTGTTATTTCATTAAAAGCTCTTAGTTAAGTTGTAAATGTAATCAAGTGGAAAATTGTCCCATTACTCCTATATTATCCACTGATTTTATTAAATTGCCCAAAAGAGCTGGACCCTGTATAAATGTATAATGCTTCTTCAGTATAAAACAAATCAATTAAAAAAATGTGAACAAACAACAACAGAAAATCCCACCTATTTCAAAGCTTCATTTCCGCCCAAATACATACTTGTATTTCTTGCTCTGATCACACTAGTCGTAATAGTAATACACCATAGCCGGTAACTCTTCTTGCAAACAATATTTTGTACTAACCCGAAATATTATTGTAGTTAAGGAAAACTTCGATGAGCTGTAGACTCAACATAGCATATGTCAAGGCAAAATTATAGGTCAACGAGATAGGCCCTAAATCAGGGGTATCCAATTTGTTTTGCAAAGAAGGCTATATTTCATGAAATAAAGAAGGACATATGGGGTCAGAATAAGATAAAAAACGAGAAGTGTCTTATGTTGATAAGTTTTTATTGCAAAATTTGAATGTAAAGGGTAAAACTAATATCTGGACAGTAGTATATATGCGAGGTCAGTCTCAGTGCCATTTGTTTAATCCGTGTAATATCACACAGCGAGAGACCATTAACCTAGTCCTCTAGCATTTCTTAATAAAATGTATAACTGATAATGTATGCTCACACATGTCGAGCCAAACACGATAGCATTTTCTTAGAAGCCTAGTCAATCGACTAAAAATGATAAATTTTCAAGTCAAGCAGGATCAAATAGTTCTGCAAAAGTTTGCCAGTAGTGAGGCTCGGATCTGTGACTCTCTTTTGCTTCGGTTTGACAGTCCAGCAGGCTACCACTTAGATCACCGCGCTACTTCAATCTCGCGTAGTATAGAAACTGGATTGTTGTACTTCAGAGAGAGAAAGGGAGAGTAGGGGAAATAATCTGAGCCCCGTTATCACGAAATAAAGTCTCCCCAAAATAAAGTCTCCCCCGGAGTGTTTATTTTAAAACAATTTCGCCCCCTCCCGGAGAAATTGTTTTAAAATGAAGCCTCCCTTGTTAAAATAAACCCTCCCCTTAATTATTTGAAATTATAAATAATTGTTTTATTAAACTTTATTACTTATAACATAATTTGTATTTGTTCGACATGCATTTGTGTATGATTATTGGGAATTCAACACTCATAAGCTCAGTCAGGGGCGTAGCTATTTGTAGGTTAAGAGGGTGTATGCCCGTAAAGACACATGTTTAGAGTTGGTTAATTTAGAAGAATAACAGACAAATAAAACTGAAATATAAAGATGAGTAATTAATACGAGAACGTAGCATCGAAGTGTTTCATTACGTTTGTAACACGAGTTAGGATTTAAACGAAAGTTGCTATTTCTATTTGTGCATTATAATAATTAAAACATATCACTCTTCTTCTACTCGTAGAGTTTACTACATTTGCTGCAACAACAAAAAAATTTTTTTAACAAATCCAAGTAGCAAAGGTTTGTAAATTTTTTTAAAAAAGAATTAAAGTTTACTTTTAAAAAATAGTAAAAACGCTTTTAAATGGGACTAATTGTTTGTGTAGCCGTCTCAAGAAACACAGCACATGCTAAAATTTAGACACACAAAAATTAGTTTACACGTTTAAACAATGATTGTTGTAGCTAGGGTTGGAGTCTGTGGCGAGAAAGATGTGAAAATTGTTTGACAAGTTGTCTAGGGGTGTAATATTTAATTTATCCTCTCTCTGCCTACACGCGCGTACTTTAGTGATCTCTGACAAAACGATGATCAACAGACAAGATGGTGAAATGTAACAATAATTTATTATACAATAATTACAATAAGAGGAAACAAGTTCCGTTATGGCCAAAATTCATCACTAGGCTTAAGCCAATCAATATAATGGTTTTATAGTTAATACTTAAATTTTAGGATGTCTTGCCCCGCTCTGTAAACGGTTGGTTCTGCAATTCTCCTGTCCTATGGGCTGCTTGTTTCACCTATGGTTCCAGGTGACTTCGGTGATCACGGAAGTGTGAATAACCGGCTTCTACACAGGTGATGTGTAGGCGTCAACCAGTGCGGTTGGCTTCTTGTTGGCTGCTTCACCTATGGTTCCAGGTGACTTCGGTGATCACGGAAGTGTGAATAACCGGATTTTACACCTATAATGTGTAGGCAACAACCAGTGCGGTTGGCTTCAGCGTTACTTTTAGAGTAAGGCTGGTAATGATGAGTTGTCCTCCTCTGGTCCTGTCGATCGGTGCAGGGTGAGGTAGGGGTTGGATACAAGTCGCGTGGATAGTGGTGAGTCCAGCTCCTGGTCCAAAGATGTGGGTTTGGGGTTGGATGCAAGTCGCGTGGATAGCGGTGAGTCCAGCTCCTGATCCAGGTATGTCGACACTTTGTTAGGGCGGTTGCTGTCTGGAGTTCGGGTTATCTCGCAGTGCAGGCGGTGCCTAGAAACCAGACTGAGATAGAAAGAATATACATGAGGGTAGTTTCTATTCTCGTCTGTCTTGATCCACCCTTTGGG
>MUZC01004509.1:364834-378092 GCA_002072015.1 Radix auricularia | reverse complement strand
GTCATCACCCTTGATCTCAGCATCCATAAGTCCTAGACCCATGAGGTATATATGTTTTTTGTATGTCCTGACCTGCCATTTGTGCATCAACACTCAGTTACTCGATCCGTTAAAAAACCCCGTTAAAACTACCAAAAAATATTTCGAATCGAGAGGTAACACTAGCGCAGTGAACGGCCGCCATTGCCGGAAGTCACATGCGTAGTTTGTCAGGCATTGAAGAGTGGAGCGAAAGCGTGCAAAAGAATTAGTTTTTTTTTTTTAGTTGACGTCATTAGAATATGTGTAAAAGTTTAAAGATTTTTACGTCATCATTTGTGGTGACTTGTAGTTAGATTAAAGAGAAAATAAAATTTTTAAAAATGTAAAGAAATGACTTTTAAATTTAAAAAAATGTCAGGTATATTCATTACACAAGAAAATTCATAAAAATATGTCTAAAATCTAAACACAATTACTGATAACTACATAATGCTGATATCTAACATAAGTACTGATACATAATACGAAAATGCGCTAACACGTCCTGAATTCCAATAGGGACCAGGCTTAACATGATTTTTTTTATTTAAAAGTCATTTCTTGACATTTTAAAATTTTTTATTTTCTCTTTAATCTAACTACAAGTGGTTTGTGGTCACTGAAATAGGACTCATAAATGAAACATTCTAAATTGTAATCAGCTAATCGCCCAAATACTCCGTCAATTGTTGTTTGATACATCGTAGTTGCCAATCTTGGTAAAAGTAGTTAAATGTTGAAGCTTGTTTCGAAAAAGTTTTCAATTTCTGTCCCTGGGCCGCTAAGATCTTGATTGAAGTCACAACAAATGATGACGTAAAACTTTCTAAACTTTTACACATATTCTAATGACGTCAACAACAAAAAAAACTAATACTTTTGATAATACTAAGACTTCCGGCAATGGCGGCCGTTGCCTGCGCCAGTGTTATCTCTCGATTCGCAATGTTTTTTGGTAGTTTTAACGGGGGTTTTTAACGGGATCGAGTAACTGAGTGTTGATGCACAAATGGCAGGTCAGGACATACAAAAAACATATATACATCATGGGTCTAGGACTTATGGATGCTGAGATCTAGGGTGATGACAGACGGACGGACGGAAGGACAAAACGGCTGCAATAGCGCATTCGACTTCTCGAAAATGTGCTAATTAGAATTATGACTAGATAGCTTTTACCTGAGTCCAATAAACTAAGGAGTTTAAAATGGTGCGATACTTTACACTTTTCACAGTTAGATTGATTGGTGGTAAAGATTAAAGATTAGGTCTGAAAAAACATAGATTGGATATAAAAATAATTGAAGAACTAAAAGATCGATAAAAATTGTCAACCATTCTTTAATTTAGAAAATGAAACAAAATAATTCAAACTGTTTCGACATACTTGTAGCTCTTAAATTTTATAAATACGTATGTCATGGTTGTTCTCGTGGATAATTTAGTTACGTTTATAATAACAAATTATATATTTGTCTAATTTGTGTGTGTCTTTATAAATATTTTTAAGGGGACCTTAAAGTTAAAGCCTTTATGTTCTTGAATTTGAATGAAATCTTTGGTTATGTATGCGAGAGGTCTTAGTACTGGGGTATTAAATTATTAGCTCTCAGCAAAAAATAATCATAAAGTTTGATGCTAGTAGCGGCACTCTTCTATTTCTATGCATTTAATGCTATTTAAACTATTTCGACATACTTGTAGCTCTTCAAATTTTAGAAACATGATTTCTTACGAAATCCGAAATCATACGAGCAAGTACACAGCAATGTTTCCCCTACGTCTCAATGGTCAGTGAGCAATGTGAAAAAAATGTGTTTGCAAGTTGCACATGGTTTGTTGAAATATATTTGGAGGGGACTTTGAAGTTAAAGCTTTTATGTTCTTGAATTCGAATAAAATCTTCGGTTAAAGTATTAGCAAAAATAATCATTAAGTTTGATGACAGTAGCGGCACTCATCTTTGCATTTAATGCCATTTAAACTGTTTCGACATACTTGTAGCTCTTCAAGTTTAGAAATATGATTTCTTACGAAAACCGGAGGTGGACGAGCGAATATATAACAATGTTCCTTCTAAGTCTCAATGGTCCATGAGTAAGTGTGCAAAGTGTGCAAGTGGTTTGTTTAATATTTTTAAAATTGCTCCGCAGTAATTATAAAGTGCTGCGCGGAGTTGGTCAAATATTTTCACAGCTGCACAGCTTAAAGGCTTAAAGTGAACATTGTTATACAGCCAAACACTTCCTTTAAAAAACAACAAAACTATAAGCTAAATCAGCCGTTTTTGATTGTTTACATAGTACATTCTGTCTTTGCTTTTGTACCCTTTGTTAGGCAAGAGTTACCGGTGTATCAGGCCAGATTAAACCCCCGACCAGAATATACCCCGAGGGTTAAACTGGCCTAGGCCAAAATATACCCTTCTGGCCAGAAAATATACCCATTTGACAACATGAGGATATATAGTAAATAAAAATGTATAACTATATAGATATTCTCTTGGATTTTAGCTTTGTCAGAGAACTAAACTTATTTCTAATGTAGAAGAGATATTTAATTTACAATAAAATAATAATAATATAACATTTTATTACTATTTGTAATGCATTGCAATATTTTATCTAATATTACAATCTACACAAGAAAAAATAAAATCAGCGTTTTTTTTTTGTTTTTTTTTTGTTTTTTTTAAATATATTTATTTTTTAAAGTTTCCTAAATGAAAAACTAAATGATATGATTATTTAAAATTAAAATAAATTAAGTGCAATAGGGACTAAAACTTTTGCTCTTCAAACGCTTGCGAACATTTATATCGTGTACCTGTGGCAATAAAGATTATATAAATTTGTGAATTAAATTATGCATAAATGTTGTTGTTTTTTTTCTCGTTTTTTTTTCTCTCCTCCCATAAATTTGAAATGTTATTGGCAACAAAAATTTAGGCCTTTCTATATTTTGTTTTCGAAATAAACATATCTTTTTTATGTATCTGAATATACGCTTACATCCTAAATAATTTAAAGAATAGCACGACTAAAAGTGTGGGAAACTTTATTTGACTTTCGCAGTGTTGCTTGTCATATATCCGAACAATTTTATGTAGCTTGGTTTACCTTTTTGGCGACTTAAGACATTCCAAAGAAACATTTGTTGTAGAAGTGCAAAGTATTATTTGTTTTTAAAATCAGTCCAATTCATTTTTACCTCTGGTACTCTTAAAACACTACGGTCATCCTTATTGAATGAAATGAAATGAGTGGGGCAATAGAAAAATCCTGCCCGTCCGTCATACTAATAAGTTTGAGAAGCGATGATGTACAATAACAACACCGGCATTCAAAGTACATGCAGTGATGATGCAGAAATCACATTTGGACCGCTCATAAGTCGAGCACCAGTTTTCCCCCTAGATTATGTCAAAACAATTCTGCTTTAGAACTAGTATAATCGGTAATCCATGTTCTTAGTATAACTTACTATAACAATAAGTTCAAAAGCTGATTGATTAATTTGCAGAAAAAGATCTACGGACAATGATCAATCCCAAAACAAAAAAAAAAGTGAGTAAATGACATTCCCAATTACGTGTGTATTTTTTTAATATTTTAAATTTTTCGTTTATTTTCAAGTTCAAGAAATTATTTGACATTAAATGTTTTTGAGATGGTGAATCTCTTTTACTTTTAACGGTTTCAATAAAATCTTATTAATTAATAATTTTCCGAAATAAAATAAATGTACTAAGGGCTGTCTATAAAACGTCACGTGACAATTTTGACTCCCCTTCAACCTTTCGCAAAGAGTAATAAATCTCGGGACCTCCCAAAGTGCGTCACTATTTCAAAATTTAAAAAATAACAACAATTATTAAAATTTAATTTAAAACTTAAAACTCACTTCATTATCAAACTGTATTAAAATATAAATATTAAAAGAACTTTAGAAGATTAAAATGACTTAAAACTAAAATAATTGATTTTCAATAGGTGTCACAATTATTCAATGAAACAGTTACTCAAGCTAGATCGAATTTAAAAACATAAATTGCAAAATTTAGACTTGACAATTATATAAAACACATGATTAATCTGCTAACTTTTCATTTATAATGGATAAAGTCAGGTTTTCGATAATAATCCGATTATGCAAACTATTAACCAGGATAAGAAGTAGATTAGCGAAGTTGACCTCACCCAGTGATTAAATGATAAAAAGGAAATAAAACAATTTTACTAAACAAGACTAAATTAACAAATTATGTGACCATTTTTTGTACTCTATTGAAAATGTTTATAAAGGAACCTGTGAATTATGTTTAATTAAAAACATTTAACAACACGTCAGATATCCATGTTGCGATGGAGTGCTCATCCACAGTTACGGCTGCCATGAATCTTTCCCCATCATCGTTTCCTGGAAGAATAATTGCAGACAGTTCAACTTCATCCTCATCTAGCTACTTAACATTTTCTGAATGGGCATTTTCTCTTCTGCCAACTAATGCCACGAGCTCTCTTCGCCTCCTAGCAGCGATTCTCAATTGGCGGATTCGTTTTATTTGAGTTGGTACTGAATTTGTTTTTGGTCACATGCTCCTGAGCCCGAGATTTGTTTTATCCTGCATGCTTCTTCAACTTGGTGTTTGAGGCAAAGTATAAATGACTTACTTTGCCATTTCGTTTAAGTAAGTTTATCTGCAAATATGGACAATAAAGATCACATGGTTGAACTTTAAAAGAAAAACCGTTGATCAAGGCATAACGTCATAAAATTTTAAAGTTTTTGATACAAGCAAGGAAGGTAACTTATGAAAATCTCCATCTGTTCTTTCTCGAAACCCTAATTCCATCAGTTATTTGGTTGATTGGGTAGAAGGAAGAAAGAATCTCGAAGGTAAAACTTTTACGCACCATTTTATGTCCTGACATTTCAAACGTTGAGTGAAGTATTTAGATCAATATTGGCTTTTGCGACGCGAATACAATTGTCAAACATTTCTGATCCTTCTATATCAGTAGAATCTATAGCTGCATCTAACTCATATTACTTATTGTTGATTTATTCTGCAACTGTAGGAAATTTATTAACAATCATATTTCACCAGATGTCACTGAAATGTTCAACCAACGTTTCACCGGCAAACTTGAAGTTTGTTCTTTCCAAATCCTCATTGATTGTTTTACCATGCGTATCAAGGTTTCTGCAATAATGTTCACTTAGCAATGAGACATTTCTCTGCTCAACGGAGCCATTCAACATTCCACGCGATTAAAATTACTTCTTCCCAGTGCAATTTTTGTAATGAATAAGGCATCAAGATTATTTTTAGTGAAGGGATGAATTGCAACTTCAATGACTTTTTGACAGCAAGTATTTTTAACTGGCCCTTCATCCACTGTTTAATTAACAATAGGCTTGATCGCATTGTCTCTTTTATCACTTGTTATTTCATCAAATGCATCCAAATCTAACATTCTTTGCGATTTATGTTCGACCCGAATAGCCTACAACCTCCGTTTTTTTTTCAAGTCCATCTTTTTCAATGCGAATTTCAGCATAAACTGATGGAACAAGTTTGTGATTAGCTGCAACAACCCAATCATGGCCTGTTAAACGGACTCGATATTCGACATGCATTAGTGGTGCGCTTTATACTGACACATTCTTAGTCTGACTCTAAAGTGATTTCCCTGGAATTAAACAAATCGCTTATTTTTAGTTGTAAATTGCGTTTGAATACTCATTCGAGTTCTTATTACTTCTTTCTCTTATTTTCAAAGCCTTTTTCAGTTCAGAGCTCTCTGCTCATATTCTGTCAATATTTCTTTCTTTATCAACCTGGATTTTTGCTGTCTTTCTTGTTCCCTTTCTTACTTAATTCCTTCTCCAATTCATATACGTTTATATTCTTTCCAACCGTTCCGTTCTTGATCTTTCAAGATAAGCCGTCTTTCTTTTCTTTTATATAATGGTTTGTTTTCAACAAATCCACATGCATCATCCTAAACAAGTAATGATTTTGCTCGAACACTTTGCTTAATTGATGTTGGAAGTAACGCGTCTTCTTTCAATGCTTGTTTCGCAAAATGTTTGCAAGTTATTTTTATAGCTATTAAATTCTACTTTAAAAAATAATAAATAAAGTAGAATAAAAAATAATTAAATGTCTGATGCCACAGTTGGCCAGAACCACCTCCTTTCGTCACAAACTGTCACACTTTCTTACACGCGATACTCCGATTTCACCTAAAAGTAGTCGTATAGATATTTCGGGTAGTACGGTGGCATAGAGGAATTGAAGTTACTGGTCCTGATTTCAGAATATTCATATTATAATTTGTTTTCAATAATAAATTATTTCACAGAGCAATCACGTGAAACAAGTTCATCAGAAAGCGTATATGAGAAGCAACTCATTAACGACGTAAGAGCCAATTTAAACACTTTTCTTAAAAAATGCTGCCATATATATTAATATTCATCGAATTATTCCACAACTAGTTATCTGTCTTGCGATGATTATTCTATTTTCTACCTAAGCAGCCTACCAGTATTAGTTAGCACTAAAAAGACTAATAAAACTCATTGCATTGATGTAAATTTGTATTATTGTATATCCTTATATACCCTTTAAATTTAGGATTGTGAGTACACGACCCAAAGGGGTCTTCAATGCAAAAATAAGAAAGTACCAGGCCAAATTTACTGCAAAGGACACATAGGTAAGTAGATCAGCGTCCTATCTTATCCTTATTAACCTACTGTTTTACCGTTCTAATACCAGAGTCCAATCAAATGGTCCGATATGTCTTATCTTATCTTAGATATATAGACGCTCCTTCTATGCAGAAGATAATTGCGTCCACAGACCATGAGAGATGATCTGTTGGCAAGCGATGCAGCGGTCACAGGCCACGGCTATAGGGGTTCCACGCATTACCCCAGCCGCCTAACTATTGTCTAGTTAGGTACCCATTCGGAGCTGGGTGACTCGGGGACTTCTTAGGCCCCGAGAACAAATCCTCACTTTCGTGTGGATTCGAACTCGTGACCATCAGTATGACAGTCGAGAGCGCTACCTCTCGACCACCACGTCCCATTCGACAAATACACAAATTCTCCCTCGTGCATTAGTGACACAATGTTTGATGTCTTGTGTGATGCATGTCAACTTAGGTGGGGAAAAGATATAGATTCAAAATTAAGAAATTAATAAAGTGATCTTAATGCGTAAACAGTAAAAATAATAATATGGGAACTTTTAAAAGGTTATTTTACTTTTTCAATCATCAACTCGCGGAAATTACTGTATTCTATCATTTTATGATGCACTAGATGACACTCTTCTTTTTCTGTTGCAATATGGGTTTATGCAATCCTCTTTCAACGCACGCAAAATATGTTTTTATAATCATCATTATCAACATATAACATATTAATCATATGCCTTTGATGTGCTGGAACTTAGCTGGAAAGGTGTTTTCGATGTTGACTGACTGCATTCATGCGAATCATAACCAGTGAACTGGTTCCACAGATAAAGAACACTATCCAAAATTGTTAATAGTTATATACTTATCATTAATGATAATTGTACTGCATGGTCAGCTTGTATGTAAATTATGTTCCTACTTATTTAATGTTATTATGACAGTCAACAATAAACTTTTTTTTATTAATAAAGAATTGACCAATCTAATTTTAAAATAAGAAGCTGTTTCAGTTTCAGTTTGTATTTTAAATGTAATTTGCATGTGTAATAGAGTATGAATGTGAAATAATAATGACAAGTAAATGTCTATAATCATAAATTTATATTTTATCTTTTTTAATGGTAATTGTGTGTGTGTGCGTGCGTGCGTGTATGTGTGTGTGTGCGCGCGCGCCCGCCCTTGATTCCTTGTTTGCTGGCTTGGTTTGTATAGTAATTTTCTTTAATCACGATGCGTTTCTCTTCCATTACTTAGAATATTGGGTTCACATATGCTATATGCTGTCTTTTCACCTATTTTTTCCCACATTTTCTAGAATTCATGCAAGCGCATAAAAGAAACAACTGAGCTGAAGGTAGTCATTACAAATATTATTTAACATTATTATTTAGATAAGGAATATTTATTGCTTTATTTCAAATTATTAACCAGAATTAAACTTGCATTGAATATGTTGATGCTAGAAATTAAGGTGATCAATGGCAGTTTCAAAGAGTAGTATTATAGTCACATTTTATTACACTGATATGCAGGACACTAAAAACATATAATTTAAATAATTCTTGTTTTTATTTTTCAGTGAAAAGAAATTGAAAGTAATAGCACAGTGCCAACGGTTACAATTAAGATTAGATAACTTGGTAACAGTTCGTTATTAGTTTAGCCTTATCAGAAACTACTATAATAACGTGCAATAAATTTTTTTATACAGGAATCAGACAATTTTAAGGGGGAAAACTTGTAAATTATTTCAACTAAATCTATACACGTTCATGAATGACACACGATTGATAGTATGGCTAATTCAGAAAACCTTCACTGTTCTGTAGAGAGGAAATTTTTTTTAATAAACGTTCGCTTTGAAAAACTCATCACTCATGAAACTACATACGTAGAGATAACAACGAATAATTTCAAACTAACTGAGAGATATTTGAGAGATTCTAAGATGTCATACTCAGCTACGCACCAGTCTCTGGCTTCCTTCATGTGACTACCAGCCTTTGTACTTCTAATAAACGCTCTTCCCCTAATAACTCATAAATATTTGATACATTTGAAGTGGACATATGTGACTATTTGTCAGTGGCAGATATAAACTTTTGACTTGAACAGCCCCTAACACGGCTGCTTCTTCCTTGTTTGCGCTTGATCTGATCAGATTTTCAGAATTGAAATAATGACTAAAACAAAACATCGCCCCCTTGTTTTCTTCTTGTAGAGTTAGTCTAGCATCTCTTGTCTGCTCACACTTCATTCTTATCACAAACATAGCTCTGCCCTCTACTAAAACTCCAAGTTGTTCTGATTTCGACAAAAAATACTGAATAGTCCTTCTTAATTATCTTTTGTCGTTATATTCATTTATACTATAGCTTCAGGCAATCTTTTAGCTGTGTCTACTAGGGTTAAAATATACCTATTTTTTCTGTCTGTTATCTGAAGTAGTCCTATAATGTCTATAGGTACTTTTGTGAATGATAAACCTATAACCTCCATCGTTCACAGTTCCTTTCTTTTTTTTTTTTTTAAATGATTTTTTTTATCCCCCCCCTCCCCCTTAAATGAATATAATAAAATTCAATAGCAAATAGTTAGGTTTTTTAAAAAAAAAAATTCCATTATATTTTGTACTTTTTAAAGTAACTTAAAATATTTCAACGTTCAAATTATTTGGCTAGAATCAATTATAATTTATAAAATAATCTGTTAAGGGGTTTGTAACAAAATTTTTTTTTTAAATTTATACAATTTACAACATATATTTTTATATAATCATATTATGCTTATACACATGATACAAATAATTAATTGAACAGTAAAAATTCTTAAAACATTGTTTTATTTGTTTCTTTATTTTATTGTCAATAATACAAAATAAATCTGGTGAATACAGCTTACAAGATAAGCTAGGGGAATTAATACAGCATGAACACTTTTGTACCCCTAATCCAATATAAACAAAGGGAGGTGATAAAGGATAATCGTATTTGTACAGCTTTACATGATAGGCTTAAGTGTGTCAATGAAATACTAACTAAGGGTGCTGGCCTTGGCTGGCTGGACATAGTTGACAATGGTCGACATTAATGGTTAACTGTTGATATTTGCTGTCTTTTAATGTCATTTAATGTCATGAGCTGACGTGGTGGTCGAGAGGTAGCGCTCTCGACTGTCATACCGATGGTCACGGGTTCGAATCCACACGAAGGTGAGGATTTGTTCTCGCGGCCTGAGGAGTCCCCGAGTCACCCAGCTCCGAATGGGCACCTAACTAGACAATAGTTAGGCGGCTGGGGTAATGCGTGGAACCCCTATAGCCGTGGCCTGTGACCGCTGCATCACTTGCCAACAGATCATCTCTCATGGTCTGTGGACGCAATTATCTTCTGCATAGAAGGAGCGTCTGTATATCTAAGATAAGATAAGATAGCCAACATTATTTGGCATTCGGAATTGTTTCCAACGACACTAATTATGTTAATACAAATATCTCGCTGTTGTAAGTGTTATTAGCACAGGTGTTCTGGCTCGAAACTAACTGGTACAGAGATGGAAAGCATGAATCATTCTAACAGTTTTTGTTGGGGAAGACCATCAGGGGCAGCCACCATCATAATGAGACAAATTGGATATATTAAGGCTACATGTTACATTTTGTGTTGGGGTAGATCACCAGGGGCACCCCGTCACAATGAGACAAAAGAGCCATTTCAGGGCTCAGTATAACACCCTCTGTTGGGAAAGACCATAAGGGGCGGTCCCAGTAACAATGAGACAGATTGGCCGTGTTTAGTAAGTCCAGCACTGTTATCTGTTTTAACTGTTATCAGCCTTATCTTTCCTCACGCGACTACCAACTTAGCAAAGTTCGCCTGCTTACGAAACGACTGAGTTGTGATTCTTGGCACAGTTACAGATAGTATATGTGATTTGTTATAACTTGAAGACTATATCTGGTTAAATCAAGAAAGCACTGAATGGAAAGTACATAAAAGTAAAATTCCTGTACACAGTTGGTCAACTTCAATCGGCAGAGGCGTCAATAGGGTTGGTGTCTCCCGGGGCGGCCCGCCCTCACCGCACCCCCCCCAGTGACGCCACTGTGCATGGGCCCTGTTGATCAATAAGCCCCTTCATTTTTCAAATTTTGTGTGCATTGTTCATTAATGAAAATATTGAAGGCCCTTTGATATACATTCTGTCAAATAAACATTCTTTTACTTTTTACCTTTACGTCACATTTCATTGAAGGAAAAAGAAATCATTCAACATCACTCGCAAGTTGCTCCGTCGCAAAAATCAAATATTGTTGATTATGATGAAGTTTCGGCAGATGAAGGCTTCAATTCTTTTAATTTATAATCTCCGAACCCAACTTTTTGGCGGTGTGTGTTTAACTTTTACTTCAGGGAGTATATCAATTGATGCAACTGGGCAACTTTTGGAACCTGCAGGAAATATGGCCTTAAAATATTTAGCATATTCAAAACTGACAAGAGTAACACCGTTAGTTAAATCATTAAACCTTGAAACCCTAGAGGATAGAAGAACCAAGAGTAAATTAGTAATTATACATAAGGCAATTAATTCTAATTTAGAAATACAACACAAAGATAACTTAATACAACCCTCAGATAGACATAAAGTTAAATGCTCCTTTCTTATTCCATATACAAGAACAAACGTATACAAGTTTTCTTTTTTTCCGTCCGGTATTCGGGCGTGGGATGGGTTGCCTGAGGAAACCAGGAAAGCCACCACTTTATCATCTTTTAAAACTCTAGTAAGAATACAGGACTAAACACAAACCATAGAAATACGTAGGACGCAATAATCTTCTGTACAGAAGGAGCGTCTGTAACTTATAAAATAAGATAATTTAAGGTTCTCAAATGTTCGACTTAGCATTTGCTGTGGCTCTCTTTGTTCTTGGGAAACTGTAGGAAGTGCGCCCTTGAAGATTTCAAAGGTTCTCAAATGTTCGACTTAGCATTTGCTGTGGCTCTCTTTGTTCTTGGGAAACTGTAGGAAGTGTGTCCTTGAAGATTTCAAAGGTTCTCAAATGTTCGACTTTGCATTTGCTGTGGTTCAGTTTGTTTATCTCGGAGAAAAGCGGACTTCTTCTACAGGCATTCATCCACGCTTGCGACAAGTCGATGAAGGAAGACCGGTTTTTTTTTTAACTCGTGGCTGTCCCCACCGGAAGTGACGTGGGTCGAGGGCTCCCAACTGCGTGAGGTGTTTCTGTTGGAGTTGTTTCGTTGACACGGACGGCCCGAGAAGGCCAGGTAGATCCACAGGTTGGTGCAGCTGTTGAGTGAGGCCAGCAGCATGCCGACGACGGTCACAGGATCTGGAGGGGTTTAGGTTCGACTTATGTAATGGTAAGTTATACTTGAAATATATTATACTTTACCGTTATACAGTGAAAAGGGAACATTAGTAGATTTATATCATACGTTACAAAATTTAAAATAAGTATGGGAGACATTTAAAAAGACTCATTGAGATTTCATCAAAACTTACTGTCAAACTTTTAGTGAAGCAGTATTATGTCATCAAAATTTCCGATAAACATAAGTGGAATTAAAATTCTTCTAATTCCATTCAAACTGACTTAAAACAAAGATATAAAATTCAAAATAAAAATAATTTTGTTTAATTATCATATTAAATTACAATTTATAAATAACCCATTTCATGTCCATATTCTGGACGGGAAAATAGAGAATTCTTATGTGTTTTTTCTTGCATGTGAAATAAGAAAAGTGTTTTCATACCTATTATGTCTAACTAAGAATTGTATTAAGTTATCTTAGTGATATATCTCCGAGTGAGAAGTAATTGCTTTATGCATTACCCCTATTACTTAGCTTTTTGTTTTTCTTTTTTTTTTCTAGAGTTTCAACGTTTAAGGAATTAACTAATGGTGTTACTCTTTTCAGTTTTGAATATTCTCCAGTAATTAAGCGAGCAATCTTTTTTGGAATTTGTTTCAAAGTTTATCAGACCGAAGATTGTAGTAAAGGTCTTCCCAGAGAGAGGTAATATTTAGGTTTGTATTCTTTTTACATCAGAAAAAAATTCTTAATAAAGCCTAAGATTTTGTTTGATTTTATGTTTATCAAATTGACACGGGGGATTCCTTAATAATTTTTTATTATTATCATTACATAACGTATTTTTGCATCTATAGTTTGGCTTCGTTGTTTCCTATGAAAGTCAAGCGGATACAAACAAGATTACGTTGTTATCATGCAATTTGTTTTTACCACGTTTTTCTTAGTTTGCTTTCTTGTCTAGGTGTTTGTCTTTCCGGGGCAAAAATTGAATTCTTATTATTATTACCACGTTTTTATTATTATTATTACCACGTTTTTCTTAGTTTGCTTTCTTGTCTGGATGTTTGTCTTTCCGGGGCAAAAATTGAATTCCTTTTTTGAACCACTTCTGATCATCCAATTTTGATGAAATTTTGCATGCATACTTGATTCACATGACAATTTAATATTTCA
>MUZC01004509.1:335343-354898 GCA_002072015.1 Radix auricularia | reverse complement strand
AAAAAAAAAAAAAAACACACACATTCACAAAACGCACTTTATTTTGTATTTGAAAATAAGTATGTTTCTAATCACTTTTTTGTCACTTTAGTATTTACTAAGTGTAGTTCTACATTGTAATATTGTAACACGCTTGAAGCTATGTAAAAGGCGATAAATCAACATGAGTTCAGAAGAAAGTTGTTTTGTGCTCCTCTCGAATTGCGCTGTCGAGAATTTGATGCATTCAATAAAGTTAATGAATACTTTTGACTAATCTTAAATTCGACACATTTATCATCATATTTTGAATGGCAAGAGGCGTTTGACCAAAACCAATCGAAAAATTATATCAAACTTAAAACTTTTATAATTGTATCAAATAGACTCCCCTCCCCCACCCCTAAATGGATATTCCGCGTCGTTTTGACTTAAAATATTACATATAATCCTATTCAGATTGTTTTTAGACACGTGTCCTGTTTGTAAAACTCACCAGTTGCAGTTTCGGGAGGGGGGGGGGTAACCGACCAAAAAAGTTAGCAGACTACTGCCGTGAGTGAACGAAACAAACGCTTTGATGACAACATCAAATGACGTAGGGTAACAATTTCGTATGTTCTCTTGTGGGTTTTCAAGCTTAAGAATTATAATTATATTAAATTTTCTTGTCTTGATAACTTACGCCAACCGGCGTCTGATGGCCTATCGACCGGCACTTTGAAAAGCACTGAATTTTTGAAAAGTCATTAAATAAATTTTAAGTGAAAATTTATTTCAGTGCAAGTTTTATTTAAAGTTACCCTTTCGATGTGACGTCACATTTCTTCAACCCCCTCCCTCCCCACGTCACGCATCGTCACAAAAGTGAGACCCCCCTCCCCCCTAGTTGAGTGACGTCATTTATAGACGGCCCCATATTTCAACGTGTTACCCTGATCAACTTAGCCCCGAACAGAAGGAGTGACTGATACACAAAGACCATCGTGTTTTGTTTTGTTTTTAAATCCCTTACATTAACTTCACCGTTGTCTCTGCGTTTGTCCGACGGAAAAACATATCTTTTAATGGTGAATTTCATAGATGCTCTCACCAATTTGTAACTTTTGAAAAGGAAGTCCTGTATTTGTCTTCATCTTTCTCCGTTGATGCTCCAGATAATTTGCAACTGGAAAAGTCTAAAACTAAAAGTAATGCTGAATGTCGTACAATAGAATAACAGCTTTCTTTTTATTGAGTTTTAACGTCAGCTGGATTAAGACAGATTAGAAGAGATTGCTAAGCTTCTTTGGCTTGATAAGCTTGTGTCAGAAGACATTTTCAGTTATGACATTTACAAGAACCGTTTGAGGACGAGACCAAGTAACTACCAACTGCATGATATCATATGCATCAAAACTAGTGACATTTAGTATGACCTCGCTTATTTATGCAGTCACAATATTAGTTGTCTCCATTCATGTTAAAAATGTTCAATAATCGCTGAAATTTATTCAGTAATGGGCGGCAACACCAGAGTGATCAAACATCATCTGGCCGCTATTTATTGGTGTATTGTACAAACCAACTGCACCTCTAGCTAGTATATTGAAATTGTTTGCGCTGTTAACAATACACTATTCCTTCACTATTCATGGGAGTTCTTTGTATAAGATTATAAATGCATCCTAAAAACTTTCTATAGGAACTCTTACTCATAATTACAGTAATAATCTAATACTATTGCTAATTACTAATATAGTAATGATAATTTAAACACATTGTAATTTTATTATTCAAAAATATTTTATTTAAAAGAAAAGTAAGAGCAGGAGTGCATAGTTACCCATACTGTGTGACTGAAAGGTATAGTCATTTTACTTACTTGTAAAAATGTGTATTAGAATCGACAGAAAATGGAACAAATTTAAATGCAAATTTAGACAGCACGCACAGTTCAGGTTATACAAATTCAGTACAGTACAGTACGATGCGATATGGTTAAGAGCCTAAGATGCTTGTGGCCGCTTACATACAAAGAATCACGAAGTTCAAGGACCGATTCTATCAATACTACGAGGATATCACACCAAAAGTTCATCTGGGATCGTTGTACAGCTGTACTGGAACACTCAAGCTCTAAAAAGACAGCAAGCTGTATATCTACCTGGAGGTCAGTGAGAAGACGACCAATAACCACGGGTCAGCTGCCGTGTGGCCGGTCAAGTTGACATGGAAAGTAGATGTAGTTGACCAAGACAAAGATGACTCGTTTTCACTCGGGGAGGCGTCCTGTACCTTTAACAAACCCAGACAAGGCTTCGTGGCCCATCCCAACGACTGGATCTGTGTGGACACCGAGAGACTCGTTCATTCGGGTCTCATCGCACGGGACGGGACAGGGACTTTGAGGTGGACATTTGTTGCCACACCAATCTTACAGGTAGACAACGTGGAAGAGTTCCAGAAGATACTAGAAAATTTGGAAATCTTTTGTGACCAATACGAAGGTCCCGAAATTATGCTAATTCACATACAAAAGTCTGTCGACGAAATTCTGAAGAAAAAGAAAGAAAGTTTGGAAACAGTTTCTTGCCTCGAAAACAAACTTGGTATCGTAGTTACCAGCTGGACAAGATTGAAGACCTGCAAGAAAATTTCCAGAAAAAATTTGACGATTTCAAAAATGAGACTACGCCGATGATAAATTTCATTAATTTAAGCATTAAATTAAATCACACACAAAAAAAAAAAAAAAAAAAAAAAAAAAAAGTGCCACAACAACTAAAATTTAGGATGGAAAGAAAATTGAATTGTATGTTGGCTTTTTGTTGATCTTATGGTTATTGTAAAAAATGTTACATTTGTAACTTACAACAGATGTTCATTTTGGTCTAACAACAGATGTTAACTTTGTCCTTCAAATATTTTAGTTATGCTTGTTGATTTGTCAACATTATATATATTTATATATTTACACATCTTTTAGGTTTTAAAATCCTAGGCGATCAAAGAAATCGTGTTTATTGCTATCAAACAGTGCTTTTTAATAGTTATATTTTGACAAATAACGATTAATTAATCATTAATTTTGCTTAAAGTTAAAGCAAAAAATTCAAATTTATTATGTCATACGTAACACTTATTAAAGTTTTTGTTGAAAATCTAAATACCACTGGAATGTCTCTTTTACATGTTATCCTTTAACCAAAAACGCAAAAAGGCAAGTGTGTTGACATTTTTTGTTTCAAGTGATAAGTGGGCCTAATTGACAATATAACCAGGCGAGCTGAACAATCTTTGACAAGACACTCAAGTAACTGTTACTGTTATGCACAAAATAGTCTTGGCAAGGAATTACATTATTTGTAATCTGTGTTCATTAAATTTCCACCATTGTAGAAAGTTCATGGATTCGGGAACTTTCATCTTCATTACATAACTCAGTATCAGTTATTCATCAGAAGAGCTTTAGTCATTTTCTGTCTCTGAGTCAGACTCCATTATTGCCATTATCTTAATACACTTTTCATTTGGTTTGATAAGTAGGCAAAGTATTAAAACAATGGTAGGAAAACTTTATAAAAATTTAAACATTCCTGTCAGTCAATAGTTTAAAACCAAAATATTCGTCTCAGGAGATTTTTAACTATTTATCAGCCTCTACCTTTTATTATATATCTTTTTCTTTTTGACATAAAAAAAATTTGTGACTGCTGGATTAATCATGAAATAATTATCGATTAATCGAGACAGAAATCGTTAACTTGCTCAAATCTAATAGGGGTGTTCACGTTTAATTTAAATTTAATCTTTAACTTTTAAAATATTAACAATTAATAAAGCCAAAATTAAAAATGTGTGATGTCATAAGTAGCCGTTACCTTAATACGCTTTACATTTGGTTTGATAGGTAGGCAAAGGTTTAGTAGCATGGTAGGCATGTTTATCAACACTCCCGTTCGTCGATAGTTTAAAAGCACAATAATCGTGTAAATAACAGGAAATTTATTATTTATTGGCCACTAACTCTTTTCAATTTTTTTTAACATTTTGACCTCCAAAAATTTTTAAGTGATGGGTGCATTGATAGTTAAAAATAATTTAATCGTTAATAATGTTTAACGACTAATCGAAAAATTAATCGTTAATTTCCGCTGCCCTACTATAAAGTTATAAATACTTTAAGACAATCTCAAACAAATATGAGAGTAGGAAAATGAAAGCGTGACAAGTAATAGTAAAAGTGTATTATTTACAGCAAGTATTTTATACAAAGAGTAGTAGCGTTATGAAAAAAACATAAAACAACAAAATTTAGTGACATTATTACTTTTCAACATTATATATATATATANTGCGGAAATTACGGGTTAATTTCTCGATTAATCGGTAAAATATTTTATCGATTAAAATAAATTTAATCGATAATATAGCGATTAAAATGAAGGTACATACCGTCAATACCTGTACCGATTTTATAATTAATAAATTATAATATTTTGCTTTTTTACGTACAAACGTCTCTATTTAATATAAATAATATAAAAATTTAAACATTGTTTTTACTTTATGAACAATAGCAAATTTAAAATTCATTGCCATTATATTGAACTACTTATATTTAAATCAACACATGTAAATTCCCCGTTTTTGTTACTTCCCTTGAAATTTTCAGTTTAATGACGTCATCCACCTTATATTTAACTGAAATAAAAATTATCGATTAATTATTCGGTAATTTTTCAAAAGTTAACGATTAAATTTTAATTAATCGATAACAGCCCTAATATATATATATATATATATATAAATGTCAAAATCCTTATACTTATACCCATATAATGCAAACTCGACCATGATTATGTGTGGTGATATTTTTTACAGTCTAAATGTCGTAACTCATAATGGGAAAAATGTCTTAAAGGTAAAAAGGGTATTTTAAAAAACAAACAACCTAACAAACAAACAACACAGAAATATATTTGACTAACAGAAAAATTTGAAAGGAAATACAAATTTCACTACCCATAATATTTTTATTATAGCCAGTCACGTATTTATGTAATAAGTTTGGTCAAGATACACTCATTAACCCAGTAGCATTAATGTAGCTTATTTTAGGAAAATCGCAACATTTTGGGCTCCCCACTATGAGTGGTATAAACAAAAACAACACATTTTGGCCAGAACCCTATGCGGAATTGTAGCCATCAACTTCCAAAAGTTTCATGTCGATCCGTTGGATAGTACGGTAGCAAAAGTATGTATATAGCTCATATAAGATAAAAAGACATTAAGAGCAACCAAGGTGCAAAATGTACTTTAAAAACCATGCAAAAAACCCGCGGTTCGCAGCGGAAAATTAAGATTTTATTTAATTGTTGAAAACACGTGTTATACAAATTCAAAACGTACTTCAGAGGCTGGGGCCCAACTGTAGTTTTTTTTCTAATTTGAGCTATATAAAAACTTAAAATCTCTAATTCTTCTTTTTCCCATGTAGGTAGATGCATGCAACTTTGTTAAGTTGAGGAGTACACATCCGCAATGGTAACAGGAATAAAGATTTTGTTTTATTTTCACTTAATGAAGTTCGAGTGTCAAAATTTATTCTTTTTTTTTTCTAATATTAAAAATTTTCTCATCCCTAATTCTCCAGTTCTCCGTGTAAATAAAATCAAGAAACTTTGGGAAGTTGGTGAACGAACTCTCCCCACAATAATTCGCGAAAAAAAAAGAATTTTAACAATCACACTCATGGGGGCGGGGGCAGTGGCGTAGCCACTCAAGAATAAGTGCTCAACATTACCAGAGTTGTTTGAAATTTACGAAATGAGAAATCGGATTTAAAAAATTGACGATTAATAAAGAAAAATACGTTGCTGTAAAAGAAAACAAAGAGGCAAAAAGCTTTTATTAGAATGTTTGCTATTTTTAAATCCAGACAAATTTGAATGTTTCTTTTTGAAGTCACAGAGAGGACAATACTGTGGCGAATAAATGAAATTTTCTTGAACTGACGCATTTGCTTGAAAAGTACGATGGAGCGCTCCAAGAACATCGTGTGATAAAGGTAAAAACAAAACTTGTCATCTCAAATGCTAACTGAGCAGATAGCGCTTTTCGGAGCTCCAGTTCACGAAAAATATTTTTCATGCGCAAGGTACCAAATATCGTTCAAGGTACCCGATAGCTCTTCTTAGTGTTCACATAAGGATCAAGCCAGTCTATTTGAGTGATATAGTAAAAATTTGACATTAAAAAAATTAGACATAAAAGTATTCAAAGTTTCACAAAAGCAAAAGTGAATCGGCATACGACATATCTGAAATGATTTTAATAATTGATGTTCTTAAAATGATGGACTGCAGCTGCCCAAATAGGGTTAATACATAATAGGTGAATGATGAAGTAGTTCAAGAAAGACGCAAAATCTGAATGTCAAATCTTGCTAAAACAGTTCATTAAACCTAAATTTGTTTACATGATACTCCAACTGAAATGAACGCTTTAGTACACCAGAATGTCGTTCCACACTTTTTTCTATGTCCTTACACCTCTGATATAATTGATTCTGCTAGTAAGGCAATAAACAGACTTAAGGATACAAAATAGTGTATGAAATCTATAGAAAACTGATAGAGGCAGACAAAAATCCCAACACATGAACAGACATAGGAACTTTGTTAGTAGCAATTAAATCTTTTTATTTTGGAACGTATTTTTGGCATTTGGAAACGTGTACTTTATAAAGTCAATTATGTCAGAAGTTATTTACACATGTATTGTTCTAAAATGTTTAGTAGAGATTACTCACAGAGAAACTAAAAGAGTTGTTAAAGGATTTTTTAAAGACATTTTCAAAATATTTATGCGGCGACTTCATCCTTTTATCGAACCTTCCAATTAAAAAATGAGATAGCAAATCTTTAATAGTAGTATTTAAAATATCTCAAATGACATTGACAAGCAAAGACTCTTTTATCTCACGGGTTTAGAAAAAAATAGAATTAATATCAGTTGGTTTATTCAAGATTATTAGGATATTTAGGATCTATATTACATTGTCTCAAATAAATGTCATGAATATCGAACTTTTGCTTAGAACTGTTAACCTGGCGTCTATAAAATAAAGTTTAAAAAAAAAATTAATTACAATCAATAATATTGTCTAATTTATAGCTACTTTTTCTAATGAGCATGGCATGGCTGACAAAATTGAAACTTCTACTTTATTAAACAAATGGAAACTTTTCATTTTATTTCCTTAATAAAAATGTAACTAATCCTTATTATAACTTTCTAATACAAACTGTATTTTCCTTTTTACATTCCTTTTTTTTAAAAAAATATTTATTTTTTTTTGGGGGGAGGCAAATTTGGGTTCTGCCCCGTGCGGCACATACCCACACTATGCCACTGGCAGGGGCCCAAAATCAATTGTTTTCCTTAGATAGGTTAATAAAAGTTGAAAATTACTAATTCTCCTATTTCCGTGTAGTGTAACGGGTTTTGTTTCCCTGTTTTCTTGCAGGTGTTATTTAACAACAATATATTTCTCACAATAATAAGTTTGAAGTCCTCAATGTCAATAAAATAAGTTTAATGCTGCAACTCGGGATGTATATACAATTTTACAAACTGAAACTTGTCAGTGACACAACAAACACATGTCTCCCTCTCTAGTGCCTTCTTCACACTCATCTAATGCATTTTTGTATGGTAGTGATTATCACCTCGTCAGGACGACCCAATATACGGCTGCATACGCGCTCGTCCACTTCCGGTTATTGCTATTCATGGTAACATTTTTTTTATAACGTTAAAAAATTTCATTGGTGTTTGAGGCTGTGAGGTCGTATTGATAGTAAGATAGTACGCTACATCACAGGTCTGGGGTTCGATTCCTTACTGATGCCTATTTTTTTTTTTTTTAAAACCATACTACATGAATTGATAATGAATAAGATTTTTTTTAAAAATGTTTTGTTTTGATGTTAGGTTTAGGGATATACTTTAGGGTTACGTGAAGTGAAAGTTTTTAGGGTTTGGGTTAGGTTTAGTGATAGTTTTTAGGGTTTGGGTTAGGTTTAGTGATAGTTTTTAGGGTTTGGGTTAGGTTTAGTGATAGTTTTTAGGGTTTGGGTTAGGTTTAGAGATAGTTTTGGGGTTTGGGTTAGGTTTAGTGATAGCTTTTATGGTTTTGGGTTAGGTTTAGTGATATTTTTTTAGGGTTTTGGGTTAGGTTCAGTGATAGATTTGAGACTTTAGGGCCGGCTTTAGGCGTAGGCAAACTAGGCATCCGCCTAGGGCCTCCGATTAGTGGGGGCCTCGCACAGGAATAATACTTTTAAATAGCGAACTACGGTCTAGGTCAAAACAACCAGAACCACCCAATCAGTTCAATACCTCTACCGATGATTATTTATAAATAGTGCATATTTAAAATGTAATATATTTAAATGTTAATTCATCTGTTCAGGCACAATTTACACAAGATTGACAGACGTGTGCACTTAATTTACGCTAAATATACAACTGTTGAATATCAAATATCTCACATAGTAAATATTTAACAATCAAATGTTAAACGTTGTTGCAAGAAGCAAAATATAAAAACGATTCTAATTCTAAGCATGGATTTTGTTTCAATAAAATTATTTAACCGAATTAAGCTGAAACTTCACCAATTTATCAAAGTATAATTTTTTTTTCGTTTTAAGAGATTTACAACGACAATAGCTTATTAAAAAAATATTTAAAAATTATAGAACTCTGAAATGGATTATTATAAATTATATTTTTTTAAATTTTGATATGTTCAGTTTTTATTATCTCTTCAATACTGAAGATTTATGAAAGAATTCGATAAGAAGGAAATAGCGATAGGTAAACATGTTCTAGCTGATCATGAACCGTCAATGAAGCACATTCGTGATATCGGCGCTTGAATTGAACTGGAAAATCGTGTGAAGTAAGGAAAGACGATTGACAAGAACACAAAAAACATAAAATGCTAACAACAAAGCGCATATGTGCACCAACTGTTCATCCGTTTAATCAGGACCGGTTAATCTTAACTTCATTTAGTCTATACATTAGCGTATTACCCGGAGTTAATTTTTTGTTGTGTTACGGCAGAACACCAGAGCCAACAGGCGAGCGACCGTGACATCAAAGCGTTTTCTCAATAATAATATTCCGATCTATAAATACCATAAAAATACAAGCAATCACTGTTAGTGGAGTTCGCTAGTAATGATTTTTAATTTTTAAAAATATTGCATAGTAAGCGAAGCATAGTACCGGAAGTAAAACAGCACATAGAGCTGAACGCAAGCTGGCTGTGATGTCACCAGCAGACCTCACGAGGTGGAAATTCGATACGTTCCCCTTCTTCCTTCTAAAAAAACTTAAGGGAAAATACGGACCGGATATTAAAAAGGTCTTTTCCTCTAGCGATTGACCGGTCCGCAAAACCATACTAACTTGACAACAATAGATAATCGAGAAGAGTTCACTAAAACATAACAATGGGACGATAGTCTCAATGGCGCATAGAGTATCTAACATTACTATATAGCCAGTGGCGTCGCTAGGGGGTGCGGTGTGGGGCGGACCGCCCCGGGTGACACCATCAGGGGGTGACACCAGACAGTAAAATTCTATTTATTCCCGTAATTCGGCACTGGAAAACTCGGAGAAGTTCAAAGGGTTAAATCATGACAGGGTGACACCAGGAGCTACCGCCCCGGATCACACCAACCCTAGTGACGCCTCTGTATATAGCCCGACAGTCTTCCTTACTAACATCATGCGTTACCAGGTCTTTGCACCACGTGATGATTGGGACGTGTGGTTGGGGCTGGACCTCCCTGGTTTTAGCCAGGGAATCTGTTTTATCATTGCGTCAACATTCATGGGGCTCGAGATCCACGGCACTGTCACCTTTTCCCCGATACTTTCGAGCTTACTCATGTCATCTAAGATGTCGTCAACCAAGTGGGTGCTAAACTTTTAACTTTTAAGAACCTCTGGAGCTGAAACACTGATGCACAAAATACTACCGTATCAAAACCTTCTGGATCCTATCACTGCATAGTTTGGTGCACACTTTCTAGGGCTCTGTATGTAGCTTCAAGCTCCACATCGTAATACGATGCAATGTTCTCACACGGTCCCGAAAATTTCCTCATTTGTTGGCCCACCTTTTATTAGGTATAGTATGAGCGCACCATATCCTGCAGTTCGATCTCTCTACCTGGCTGATCCATCCTTGAATACTTTCGCTTGGGTTCACGCTAAACCTTCAATAGTCTAAATGGCAGCCACTTTCTGTACATATTTAGGGCTGCATTTTGTCACTGGCATGTAAGTCAAAGACAACGTATTTTGGGACTGGTAGTCTCCGCGTAGGGCGGTTTAAAAGGGACGCTTATAGTTTTGCCCTCTGATCTGGCGGGGGGGGGGGGCTCGATGGTCCAATCAAGTTGCATTATTTGACTGATAAATGAAGACTTGGAGTTAAAAGATGATATAGAGATTTTTAAGATAGGTTGGACTTTATTAGTTAAATTGGTGAAACCTCTTCTGTACTTAGTTTGGTTTTAATACCGAAACGTTGAAGGCAATAAATGCTACGTTGTTAGTTGAAATTTTCCTTATACAAGGTATCTGACTATGTTAGTGGGTAGTAACCTCTTATTCAAAGAATTATACATAATTTTAGTAAAAACCTTTGTGAAAAACAGTCAGACCTCATAATGACATGTTTTAAAAGGCAGTTTACCGTTATCTGTACTTGCAAGTACCGTGTTACTGAGAATTGTATGAATTTTTAAAAAACAATAAGTTTCAATGACTTGACAGCAAACATTATTTAAAAAATGCTTTATTTGATTCTTAATCATGTGTCAACAATACAAAATTAATCTGGTGTGTACAGCGTAACAAGATTAACAAAGGGAGGTAATACAAATTAAATCTGGTTTGTACAGAGTAACAAGATTAACAAAGGGAGGTAATAAGAAATAAATATTGTTTGCACATCTTTACAGGATCAATAAATGGGTGTTAAAAATGATGTCAAAAGGAGGTATCTATATATTTTAAAAATTCAAGGTCAAATTCAATCCTGAAATTATTTGTTACCTTTTATACAATAAAAATAAAAATAAAATATATTTTTATAATATTTAGAAAACAGATTTCACCAATAAAATACACAAGAAAACATTAATTTTTAAAAAGTAGCATAAACACCTCGCATATTAGGTCATGAATCTCCATAGGTACAGCTAAAATCTTTCGTCATTACAGATACAAACAAAATAACATCAAAACTTACCAATACCTGTTACAGTAACAATCAATATGTCAATGTTTTATGTGATGTTATGGGGCCAAAATATTGTAAAATAATTAGTTTATCGAAGTAAATCTATAAATAATTAGGAATGAATGTGGGAGGATCATGTATCATACACATTATTGGCTGTCTTATAAAAGTTAGAATAATAATATTACCCCTGAAAAAATACAAGATATGTACATATATAAAGAAAAAGATGAGAGATAGAGAGACAGAGTGATAAATAATAAAACACATTATAGACTAAATTAAAAGGATTGACTCAAAAATCCTCACCATAAAGTCCAGATATTTACAGGTTATAACAAAATAATAAGTGTTGACGTACACATAAATATTTTAACTTTATATGCCAACTAATAACCGTGCAGAGATATAACTTTGATTTTCCTTTAACCTTGATTTGAAAGATTCCAAAGTTTGATAAAACACCAAGTCATGGATGTGGAAAATTTTTTAAATGAATTAACAAAAATATTTAATACTTAATGTCATAGATTATAATTGTAAGTATGAGTCAGTTGACTTAATGAAATCCGATATGTGGCTAATAATTTCCTGCACATATCTTCCAACTTGTACCAAAGACATATAGGCTGAAGTAAAAAGCATTGAAATATCGACTAAGGGAGCTGGTATTAACTGAAAAGGGTTGACACTGGTCGAGATTGGTTGTTATGTATTAATATTGGTTGTCTTTTAATGTCATTTGGATGCCATTAGCTGACATTATTTGGCATTTGGAACTGTTTCTAGCCGCATAAATAATGTCAATTAAACAAGACATTTTTAGTGTTATAGAGCGCAGATGTTCTGGCTCGAAACAAGGTAAAAGGAACGGAAGCAGGGCTCAATGTTACACCTTATGTTGGAATATACCATCATGGAGTATACTTTCACAATGAGACAAATGGATTATATCAGGGCTCAGTCTAACACTTTCTGTTGGGGTAGACCATCATAGAGGCCACCGTCACAATGAGACAAACGGGTCATACCAAGTCTAAGTGTGCCACTTTCTGTTGGTGTAGAGTGTAGACCATCAGGGGCAGCCCATGTCATAATGAGACAAATAAGACATAACAGGGCTCAGTATAACACTTTCTGTTGGTGGTAGATCATCAGGAGACCAATGGAATCATGTTTTATGAACCCAGTAGTTAAACGGATATCACTTTTATCATTCGTTACACGACTTAGCTAGGTTTGCTTTCTCGTGATGAGACAGAATTTTCGTTCTTTTGACAGTTACAGACATATCCTTATCTGTGCTCTGTTATAACTTTAGCTTGTAAAATCTAACAGCACAGAATGGAAAGTACCCAAAGGAAGAAAATCCCTGCATACAGTTGGTAAACTTCAATATGTATGGACCTTGTTGATCAATGAACCCCTTCTTATTTTCAAAGCCCTTGTGCACTGCTCATTTCTGAAAATATTGCATGCTCTTTGATATACATTCTGCAGCCAACAATTCAGACCTCCCATTTCATTACACAAAAGAAAATCACTCGTTAAAAACTCAGTCCCAAAAATCTTAAATTGTTCATTATTGATCAAAGGATGAAGTTTCGGCAGATTGAAGCCTCAAATCTTTAATTTATAATCACCAAACCAGACTGTTTAGGCAACTTTTGGGCGGTGATTGTTAAAAGTTTAACTCGTGCTGCAATGAGCATTTTGAAAGTAACGGGTTATTCATTTGATACACCTTGGGGAAACGGAAAGGAATCCGCTCTTGAAAGATTTCAGGGGTTCTCAAATGATGGACTCAGCATTTGCTGTGGTTCAGTTTGTTCATCTCTGAGAAGCGTGGGCTGCTGTTGCGGGCGTTCATGCGCGCGTGCGACAAGTCGATGAAGGAAGACCTCGCTTTGAACTCGTGGCTGTCCCCGCCGGAAGTGACGTGGGTCGAGGGCCCCCAACTGCGCGAGGTGTTCCTGTTGGAGTGGTTTCGTTGACACGGACGCCCCGAGAAGGCCAGGTAGATCCACGGGTTGGTGCAGCTGTTGAGTGAGGCCAGCAGCATGCAGACGACGGTCACAGGATCTGGATAGATATGGCTTTGTCTTTAGTAATGGAAAATTATATGCGTTATAGAGTTCGGTTTTAAAGAAGGGAAACGGGGAACATTGGAAGATATTATGACGTCATTAAAGCAGACATTCCAAAATTTAAATTTAGAATGACAGTAATCAATACAACTTCATTTAACATATTTACATAAAGAGTCATTTAGAGTAATAAGACGTCATCCAAAGTAGTATGACCTCATCAAAACTTACGTTCAATGCCAGAATCGTTGTCATAAGCATTCCACATCTGGACGACAAAGAATGGCGCCCAGCAGATGAGATAACAGAGGACCACAGTCAAGGTCAGCTTGATGGTCTTCATTTTCGACTTGGAAACGCCCCGCTGATGACCCCTTGGCTTTTTGGAATCACAGGGGGTCAAGGTCGAGGCATCGTGTCGGTCTATTGACGTCAGCGTGGAGTTTGTATTGTCCCGCCGACGGTGGAATGAGATCCTCATTTTGATGGGCCGTGACGAGTCTGTGCATCCGTTTCTCATTGAGCTGTTGATAACACAGTGGCATGTTAATCTTTATTAATTTGATATTATCTTAACTATAAAATACGCTCCTTCTTTACAGAAGATTCATTGTCTTACGTTTATCCATGGTTTTGTATTTTTATTGGAGTTTTAAATATTGATAGTGTTGGTTTCCTAACGCAACACATTTTACGCCCGATTTCCGGACAGGAAGAACGAGAATTTGTGTTTGTTCTTGCGTATGAATTAAGAAAAGTGTTTTAATGTCATTGTATATCTGAGAGTTGTATACGTTATCTGTGTGTTGTATTTCCAAGTAAAAATTTATTGCCTCATGTATTATTACCCTTACTCTTTGTTCTTTTATCTTCTAGTTTTTCAAGGTTTAATGATTTAACCCGTGGTGTTACTCTCTTCAGTAAAACGAGCAGCTCTTTTTTGAATTGTTCTATAGTTTATCAATGATTTGGTGGATGGATCCCAAACAGAAGATACATATTCTAGTACAGGTCTCACATTGAGGTAACATTTTAATTTTTTTTTATACTTATTACATCTGTAAAAGAATTTCTTTACAAAGCCTAAGGTTTTGTTTGATTTTAATATTACGTAATTGACATGGGTATTGCTTAATATTTTTTAATTTTATCATTACATTAAGTATTTTGCATCTTTATTTTGACTTCGTTGTTTTCCATGAGTGTCAAGCGGATCAAAACAGGTTACGATGTTATAATCCAGTTTTTTTTTATTTGTTTGTTTGTAAGTGGTTTGCGACGTTACCGATGTGATTTCAATTTATTTGAAAATGCTGTGTCCAAACTACTCCGCACCTTTGTATGTTTTTAAATAATAGAAGTGTTATTTCCCTCTTATTTCCTTTCTACAATTAATCAGATATATACAGAGTAAAATTTAACGTTAAAATCTGCCAGGAAGAACTCACCTGTAGGCCGCTGACTCTTTCGCAGCAACACTCATCCACACCACGTGACAGATTCTTCCGTAGCAGAAGGCAAGCAGAAGGAAAGGAATGACGTAATTGGCCACAAACACCCAAGTGATGTAGCCCTGCAGACCCCAACCAGGTTCAAAGGTCGCAAGACAATCAAACTGATCTGAGAAAATTGTGATGTATGCGTATTTAAGTATATTGGCTATAACCACACCGAGAATAGAGCGATGTAATGATGTTTGAAATATTTATATTTGGCTTCTTTTTAGTTTTAAAATATTAACGTTTAATAAATTCGATAACGTTATATCGATATTTGAAAATTAATATATGAAATGATGATGTTTAAATATTGATGTTTGAGACATTGATATTAAAAATGTTAAAATTTGGAGTATGAAATTTTGACATATTGATATTTGGAATATTAAAATTTGGAATTTTGATAATTAATATATGGAATATCAGACTGCTAAAAAGTACTAAATGTATTCAATATTTAAAAAAGCCTTCGCACATCTAAACGCTCGAAATCAGCATCGTTTGTTTAAAAAATGTGTTAAGATAACTATTAATAGTTTATCTCTGCTTGCAATAATATTTCATCTTTTCTTATCTTTGTTATTTTATCTACTACATAATCTCTTTCTTTACAGAAGGTTATTTTATCTTACGTTCACATAAGAACATATTAGCAAGTGACGCAGAGTTCTCACACCATGACTATGAGGAACCACTTTATTCCTTTTGTTCCCCTAACTAGTATTAGGTACCCATTGAGAGCTGGGTGGACTCAGGGACTTCCTTGGCCCTGCGAACAAATCCCTGCCTTCACTGAGATTCGAACCCATGAGCCATGGTACGCTGGCTTTGCGCTTATGCCTCTCGACCACTGCGCCCCAATGTTAAAATTTCCACCCAAACAATGAAATAATTAGCCTAAGTGAGATAAAGTGTAAGGAAAGTTTGTGCTTAGGAGTTTGACCTCACCTGGTCCGACGGCCTGAAGACTAAAGAGGAAGACCTGGGGCAGGGCGCACAGACATGAGATGAGCCAGGCCAGGGCGATCATCAGGTGAACCCTCTTAGGGGACAGTGTCTGGCTGGTCAGTGGGTGACAGATGGACAGGTACCTGTCTATAGCGGCCATCACCAGCACATAGGACGAGGCATACATGGCTATCACCTGGTTGGAGACATTGAGAACTTTATGTTAATACATGACTATCACCTGGTTGGAGACATTGAGAACTTAATGTTAATACATGGCTATCACCTGGTTGGAGACATTGAGAACTTAATGTTAATACATGACTATCACCTGGTTAGAGACATTGAGAACTTTATTTTAATTTCGGACATGACTACCATCTGGATGGAATATTTATAACACAATGTTAAAACTTTCTATGATCTGGATGGAATGGTTCTAACTTTTTAAATCGCAGAAAAAAAGGCAAGGGTGGTTACTTCGTAATAATGAAAAGTGGTAGAATTGTATGAGTTGTCATTATTCATTCCATTTTTATAAAATATTTTTATAAAATTACTTTGTCAACTTTATTCAATTTAAATTAAATATTTTTTAAAATATTTATAAAAAACATATCATTTTGTTATATTATTCGGTGTAATTATTTTAAATAATTAGTTTTTAAAAAAAAAAAGAATGTAGCCAAACATGACATAACTACCTGAAAGTATTTGATAAATCTGCACGTGAAGTCATCACCATGGAACAGAACAGTGACCTCAGAGATGAGCTGGGGCAGGATGTTGAAAAAACCGACGAATATATCGGCGAACGCCAAGTGAGCAATGAACCATTGCATTCTGGTCAATTTCTGTCTGCGCAGGCGCAGCACCAGCAGGACGATTCCGTTTCCAAACAATGTCATGTACAAAATAATTGCCTGATTAGAATGGAAACAAACATTAAACTTTAGCTTCCAGAAAGTTACAACAATGAATTAAGTCATTTTTTTAAAAAGAAAAATTTATTATAATCAGCAATTTATGACATATGTAGTAAGTCTAAGTAGCTCATAATGAAGCAGTAAAAACAGTTGTTACATGACAAGTGTTTGCTAAATGTGGGATGTCTGTGACCTTTCACTTCAGGGCTCTCCTCCTATTCCGTACTTTCAATAGATTTGAATCTATCCATTTGTGGGATTGCCTACTACTGTCTACCAATGAAATGTTCATGTAATCTAACAGGAATTGTTTTTGTTTTTTACCCCTTATTTTTGAAAATGTACATATTACACACATGCTCACAAAACATAGTCATATTTACACAACACAACAAACAACAACAAACAAACAAACAAACAAAAAAATGCAATGCCTTTGGCCTAAATGCCAGCTTTCATCAAAACAATTTTAAAATGTTTAACTAAGAGCATCATGCACCTTTCTGCCCCCTTCCCTTCACTACCACCCCGTCCCCCACTTTTAGCAACACTCAGTATGTTTAACTTGCCTTACATTGTGATTCTATTTTCTAAATAAAAAACCAGAATAGTTTTTTCGCAACAATAAATTATGGCTCTATTAATGGAATAAAACTGAAGTAAATTATTCGGCTAGTGCCATTATCAGTACAAATAAGTAAGGATGAAATTATGATTTTAATTTTTTTAAAAAAACAGAAACGAAAAGTAGAAAGATGGACACAATAACTTAACAAAAATACGGGAAATAAGAAAACGAATGTAGAGTCGAAAGTTATTGCTAAAAGCCATTGGAAATAAAAATTTTAAAGTTCCGTAAATTTCTTAATCGGTTTACCCCACAAGACGCAAACAACCAAAACATTTTATTAATCTAATGTCCATGAAGATCTTTTCTTTGCTTATTGCTTGCATATACAATGCCATTATTCTATTCTATGGGATATATTTTGAATTTTTTTTTTAGATCAAACATAGTTGTGTTTTGATGTTATCCAAACATAGTTTAATTTCAATTAATTTCCTTCTAAACTATTTAACTTTATGAAATTCAACGTGCACGACTTACCTGTACAGCTATTTCGATTTTCAAAAGGTTATCATCTATCCCTTGAAAGTAGCTGACCTCGGTTGAGTTTGTTGAGTTGGTCCCTGTCGTGTTGAGATCCGCTGTCGCATTGACAGGATGGTTAATACTGACGTCATAGTCCACCCCCTCGTGGATGGCCAGCTGAACGACCGCCCGTTTGGTCGGGGGCAGGAGCATGAACCCATTGGTCAAGTTGAGCTCCAGATCCATGCTACTGAAAGGTGGTCAGTCGATTTCAGGTTTTGGATATCAGTGGTCGGTTGATATAAGGGATTTGCCAGTATCAGGGATCTGACAATATCAGGGGTCTGTCAGTATTAGAGGACTGCCGATATCAGGGATCAGAGCAACGAAGCTCTCCCAATATTACAATGTCTATGGATGTCGAAGCTCGGCCAACGTCTGAAGGCTGGAGATAGCGGGACCCAAGACAAGAGTAAAGTTAAACTTGTCTCTATCGTACACTCATCTTTCTTACAAGTTCAGCTGTTGTAGAAACACGACGAGATCATTGATTTCAATGGACATTTTTTAAAACACAATGCAGGCTTGAAACTACCGACTCTGAAATGATTAAAAAGATAATAATTACAAGGTGAAAATTATCAAAAGGCTGAAATGTTAACTTTATGACGTTTACGACTTTATTACAAAACATTTCTCTTACATAGAGTAGATCGGTGGCTAACATTAAAATAGCCCATGTGAAGGCCAGTGAAATGGACAGAGATGTCAGAAATGATCGTCGCTGTATAGACTGTCAAATTTGAGGTGAAGGTCAGTGATGTAGACACACTAGTGAGAGGTGAAGTCTTTAAAATCAAAGTTACCTGTACACAGACACTGAGTTACATTTTCCTTTCAAGCTACAAGTGCCTCATCACAACTAGTATCTTATAGTTTTGTCATATTACCAATTATTATTATTTCCTACCCAGACGTGATCTTTTATTAATAGATCGTGTTAATAATTATACAAACATTATAAAAGCCAAGTCACTGTCTCAGTAACGCCGAGGGACATAGTACAACAGTCCATAGCTGTATGGTGTTTCTCCTCATAAAATATTATATTTCTTCATTGTTTGAGCTTATTTTTAAATTTTGAAAAAATCGAAAGATTTTTAAAAAGGTGATGTGTGGATTCATAAATATAAATCACTTTTTGGAAATTTCGTATTTATAAAACAAGGATAAGTTATTTGGGCATTTGAAATGGGCGCCCTAGGCGCCCTATAACCCCTATTTAATATTAATAGACTGGTATTGTTATTAATATATTGTATTAATATTAATAGGTGTTGTATTATTATTATTAATAACAGATCTTGTATTAATATTAACAGACTTTGTAGTATTGTTTATAAACTTTTTATTATTATTTATAGATTATCTATTATTATTATTAATAACTAGATTGTGCCGGGGCGCCGTGGCGCCTGCGGCGCCCCCTTTTTTTGAGCGCCTACGGCGCCAACCTTTTTTTACAGACCAACTAACTTGTCCTTTTTTGTAAAATACGAATTATTAAACTTTATGAAATGTACGCAAAGTATTTATTTAATAATAATAATAGGGGTTGTATTTTGCGTACCGATGCACATCAAACAATGACGTCATCATATTAAATATTTTTACAGCGCTCATCAAAACACGATTTTTCAACT
>MUZC01004509.1:281708-334725 GCA_002072015.1 Radix auricularia | reverse complement strand
TTTCAACTAAACTAACTGCTGTAGACTGTCGTACATCGCTTGAGCGTTACGTTACGTTACAGAACCACACCACTGGGTGTTTATATATATTTATAATTCTATTTTTATTAATAGAATTTTATTTTAATCATTAGTATCTTCAGCAAAATTTTAAGGTTAGATTCGAAATGCGGTCGAACGTTAAACTGAAGTTTTAAGACATTTAACAATGACAATGACATGGGTACAAAGAGTGAATCCACTGAAACTTTAACCTTCTTCACCTAATTTTCAGTTGTTCTATATATCTAGGTGAATCTCCAATATAGGATAAAATCATAAACTGTGTCAATATTGTGTGTGTGTGTGTGTGTGTTTGTTTGTGGGGGGGAGGCTGGGGGTCAAAGAAGTTTGAGAGTAGTCAAAAATGGTAAAAATTGTTGACATTTGTTATGGATATCCTCGAAAAATGAATGAAAGTCTGTCTGGTGTTACTTCCCCTCGATCATTAAAACGCTATCATTGCGTGTTACGGGGATTCAGTAGAGTGGTAACGATTACTCTTACCCGCAACAGTAGGACGACTGTAGTATATTAGAAACAGAAGGACAACTCTTCTAAGATTAGCTACAGGACAACTCTTCTAAGGTTAGCTACAGGACAACTCTTCTAAGGTTAGCTACAGGACAACTCTTCTAAGGTTAGCCACAGGACAACTCTTCTAAGGTGAGCTACAGAAGGACAACTCTTCTAGACTAGAAACAGTACAACTGATGTAAGTTAGCAACAGTAAGACAACTCTAAATGGCTAGCAACAGTAAGACAACTCTAAATGGCTAGCAACAGTAAGACAACTCTAAATGGCTAGCAACAGTAAGACAACTCTAAATGGCTAGCAACAGTATGACAACTCTAAATGGCTAGCAACAGTATGACAACTCTAAATTGCTAGCAACAGTATGACAACTCTAAATGGCTAGCAACAGAAGCAGTGCTAAAGAAAGCATTTATCTTTTTAAATCCTTTATATTAACTTCACCGTCGTCTCATCGTTCGTCCGTCCTTTGTTACGGCGGAAAAACAAAAGTCAAAATGACCAACTTTCCGCCATGCTATCGAGCTGAAATTTCGCAAATAGACTCGTGTTACCTAACAATGCATTGTATCGAATTTCAGAGTGATTGAATTTACAGTAATTAAATTAGTGCACTTTTAGTTTAATTCCAAATAAATGTATAATGGTCGTCTGTTGTTGATTACATCACGAGTTTGCTGAGTTCACTCCCACGATTGGTGACCACACCCCCCACACTCACCCGTCCCCATTTTAAAGAATTTGGGCGTTAAGTCGCTTTCAGTCAGAAATATTTGTTTTGAATGTAATCAATACTTTTAGTATTGTCTTATATGTAAAGGATTTATAGTCAAAAACTTTGTTTTTACGGGTTGTTTATTTGACTTATAATACTGAACCTTGATTTGTGTGTGTGTGTGGGGATTGTTTGGGTGAAAGTGTAGGCGAACATTAAAACAAGCAAAGTATTGATCTCCTATGACGGTATTGATCAGCAGCCAGTAGAGGTGGGGGGGGAGGCATCGCCTGGACAAGGACGCTAAATACACGGACTTCTAGTCACTAGTTCAACAAAAGATGTGTTTTTATCTTTTTGAAAATAACTCACTAGAAACTCTATAAAACTCCCCCCTCCCCTTAAACCAAGTGTCCTTCAACGTTTCTTTTCTTTCCTAACTGAGCTCTACGTGTAAAAATAAAGGTTGGTAAGACAGAATGGTAGAAGAACAAATGAGTTTTGTTTCGTTATTTTGGCATTATATTGCCAGACTTTGATGTCAAGTTATAAATGCTATTCTGTAGGATTCCCCTGAGGTTTGAAGCGAATTACGAGACCAAATATCTGTTTACTCCAACCTTTCATACACAAGACAATAATTCACAATAATCTGTTTAGGTTATTTGTTCACACCCAAATATCTATAATCCAAATGTCTGTAACCCAATATCTATAATCCAAATGTATATAACCCAATATCTATAATCCAAATGCATATAACCCAATATCTATAAGCACAATATCTACAACCCTAAAGTCTATAACCCTAAAGTCTATAACCCTAATGTCTATAACCCCAATATCTACAACTCCAATGTCTATAAGCCCAATATCGATAACTTTATTGTCTACATCCACAATAGCTAGAGCACGAATGTCTGTAAATCCAATGTCCCTAACCCAAATGTCTATAACTTGAAAGTATCTAACCCCTTTGTCGATGACCAAAATGTCTATAACCCCAAAGTATATAACCCAAACGTTTATTACCCAAAATTGTATAACCCCAAAGTTTCCAAGGCAACTATTCTAGTGAATAACACCAGGAAATAATCTCTGTCTATCATTTCGAGCCGAGGAAACTGGCCGGAAATGAGTTGATAAATACGGCCAGAAACTTTCTCACACATTTTCTCTTCCAATTTTTTTTCCTTATTATTTTTAAAAGTATTTTTCACCGTTAAAACTAATTTCCTACAACACAAAGATCTTTCAAGACATAAAATTTTCTTTGCAAGCTTGCATAAGGGACGAATGTCGGCCCCATTGTTACGTTGTGGGGGTGGCGGCGCACCGCAAGACCCAAGGACCTTCTAAATCGGCTTGCTCATCCCGTGAACTTTTGACCCCTTAACACATAAAGAATCTTTTTTCCGAGGCGCACGCGAGTGGCATAAGAGAAAAGAAGATGCCAAGCGACTCCACTGCAGGCAAGACGTGAATTCCACGTGCGGTTAACAAGGGAATTACTGCTGCTGTCTCGTACCCAAAGGGAGGTTTGTGGGTTCGTTAGGGTCAATGGAAGCACGTCTGCTCTCGGGCAAAGATTTGATCAGGAAGTCCTTACATTTTTAATGTGTAGCATATTTTTTTTTAATGAACATAGTCATAAGGCGCCTAGAGCTAGCAACATTCGGATTTATTTATGTCCAGGCGTCGTTGGGTGTGTGGGCTTGAGAATGTTTGAGAATGTTTCGTCCCTTTAAAAAAATATTCTTATTTTTAATATTTATATTTTTTTAAAACAAGAAGATTTTAACAAGGATTGTGTCAAATAGTTGAGTTTATTTGACCGTCATTAGTCTGTACTTGTATTTTACTGAGTTTGTGCATCATTATAAACAAATCCAAGCCCCTGTGGCTGACGTGCTGTTTTATAATAAACCGTCTCAATACCGGGGCCGCAAAAATCTGGGGATGACAAGCCAATTTTATCATCATCAACCTTCTTGAAGATGATCTAGAGAGTGAGACATTCAGGAGATGACGTTAAAACTACGAACTGAGTGAATCTCTGAAATACCACATCTTGACCCGGTGTTGTCCCTCTGGGGAATCTTCCCTAAACACTGGCATGGTGGCTTCAATGCCTCAAAGCTGTGCGCGAGGCCCTTAGATACCGAGCGTGGGAGTAGAGAAACATGCGAAGCTTGGGGATGAAGCAGCAAGAAGAATTGGAGTGAATTTGTCCCGGTTTTTTTTTTTAGTCTATTGTTCTTATCAACATTTGAGGAATGTGCGCATGCGTACTCCAATCAGGCATACCACGGTTGACAATGTTAGTCCGCTGAAGAGCTTGACACAGCATAATCATCTAATAGCACAATTTAATATTTTGATATCTACTTTATATTCATCTAATAATTCAATGTGATCATTTGATATCTAGAGTTTAATCATCCAATAACTCAAAAATCATATTTAATATCAAAGGTATAACCATCCAATAACTCAAAATGATATTTTATTTTGATATCTAAAGTATAATCATGTAATAACTCAAAGTGATATTTTGATATCTACGGTATTATCATGTAATAGATCAGTGGGATATTTTAATGTCTACTGTATACGAATGTCCGTTATGCTTTGTATTTAAACAGTGGGTCAGACCCTCTTAACCTCGCTCTCATTCCAAGGACTTATGTCACGTGGGCAGTGGGTGCAGACCTACTAAAACTTGCTCTGATGAAGTTTGTGTTGGCTTTTTAGTGCTAGCGCGTGCGTTGACCCTAATCCGATAAACACGAGGCAGATTTGATCCGCGGCTAATCCCCGGGAGTATCTGCAGTTCTATGAATATTGTCTATGTCTGAGTTGACGAGTTGACGGACAACTGTGGCAACTGACGGATAATAGTGGCAACTGACGGATAATAGTGGCAACTGACGGATAATAGTGGCTACTGACGGATAATAGTGGCTACTGACGGATAATACTGCAAACTGACGGATAATAGTGGCTACTAACGGATAATAGTGGCAACTGACGGATAATAGTGGCAACTGACGGATAATAGTGGCAGCTGACGGATAATAATTGCAAATGATGGACAACTGTGGCAACTGATGGACAACTGGGGCAACTGATGGAAAACTGGGGCAACTGATGGACAACTGGGGCAACTGATGGACAACTGGGGCACTGATAGGAATCTCGACTGCTGCTTATGTGTAATCGTGGCTTGACCAATAGGCGTTATGGGTGCTGGGATGCAGTGGGTCGTTTCTCAGATGTCTGCCAGAGACTGGTCCATGTCGCAAGAACTGCGGATAAACAACTTAACGTTTCCATAGATACCAAGCCTCGCACACGTCAGCGGAGCTCTCAGAAGATCAACAGACTAACGGGCAGAATTCAGGGGAGTCAGGTATCAAATCTCTCAGGTATAGGAGGGGTGGGGGTGGTGGGGTGTTGCACAATGGTAATAGTAGGTTTTCTGTAGAACTGGTTGTGAAAGAATAGTAATAGAAGGCATGATATCATAATGCTATGGAACACAATATGACGGGAAAGTAAATAAAAGGTATGATGTGGAATTCGTTATGACGTAATGGTTATAAAATTTTGAAGGGCAACTCGCTATTAAGTTATGATAATAGAAGTTTGACGTGGAACTCGCTATGACGTAATGATAATAGAAGGTGTGACGTGGAACTCGCTATGACGTAATGGTAATAGAAGGTTCACGTGGAACTCGCTATGACGTAATGATAATAGAAGGTTTGACGTGGAACTCGCTATGACGTAATGATAATAGAAGGTTTGACGTGGAACTCTCTATGACGTAATGGTAATTGAAGGTTTGACGTGGAACACAACTAATGTCGACAACATCATTCAGACATAAAACTCGGCACCCTAAAAGGGGGCAACTTCCGTAATGCGACTCACTTATCTGGGATTGTCTCCATCAGATGTCTCTGACGTTAATATTATCTTATCTTTTTACACTCCCCGCCTCAGCACCACCCCCACCCCACCTTGAGCTATACACACAAAGAACAAAAACAAAAATGCCGGCGTCCGTTAAATACAGAAATCTAGAGACATCTTATAGACATCTATACTTATGTACAGCAGACGGGATCATCTTCACAGGTCGGTTGTTCTTCTGCATGCATTGTGTTTTCTTCACTTGATTACCTTAATTAATGTATGTTTGGTGTTCAACTGAAATAAATGAGATCAGTTCAGCAGTAGACGTAAGGTAAGAGAGTCTGTTGGGCATTAGTGGTAAACAGAGTCTGTTGGGCATTAGTGGTAAGAGAGTCTGTTGGGCATTAGTGGTAAGAGAGTCTGTTGGGCATTAGTGGTAAGAGAGTCTGTTGGGCATTAGAGGTAATAGAGTCTGTTGGGCATTAGAGGTAATAGAGTCTGTTGGGCATTAGAGGTAATAGAGTATGTTGGGCATTAGAGGTAATAGAGTCTGTTGGGCATTAGAGGTAAGAGAGTCTGATGGGCATTAGAGGTAAGAGAGTCTGATGGGCATTAAAGGTAAGAGAGTCTGATGGGCATTAAAGGTTTAGAGAGTCTGATGGGCATTAGAAGTAAGAGAGTCTGATGGGCATTAAAGGTTTAGAGAGTCTGATGGACATTAAAGGTAAGGGAGTCTGATGGGCATTAAAGGTAAGAGAGTCTGATGGACATTAGAGGTAATAGAGTCTGATGGGCATTAGAGGTAATAGAGTCTGATGGACATTAAAGGTAAGGGAGTCTGCTGGGCATTAGAGATTTAAAAAGTCTGCTGGGCATTACAGGTAAGAGAGTCTGTTGTTCATCATAGTCATTATTCGCATCATATTTATTTTGAAATAGATTGCTTTAAAAATCAGCACAAATTCTTTTCTAAATCAAATGTGGACATTAGATTATCAGGCCGATTACATTCCTAACTTCATGTTGACAGTTTCTTTAGCATGTGTGATAATGTAACATGTTACGACCGTTATAAATGGGGAGTAACTCTCAGAGTATTCGAGACCCAACGGCTGCAGCTGCCAGACTCCTCTACTCCCCAAGTAAACAAGCATTTACACCCTCGAGACTCCCCCGTTATCTCACCTCGGCCAGGCACCCCCGAGTCGCCCGTAATTAGGGCCAATATGAAGTTGCTATTTGTTGCCTCGTTGAACTCACGAGATGCGGATGAGAGGATATCAAGCAAGTTCTGTGGGCAGTCTCGTTATTGCTAGAGGATACTGCTAAGATTATGGTTAGAGGATACTGTCAGGGTTATGGTTAGAGGATACTGTTAGGGTTATGGTTAGAAGAAACAGTTAGGGTTATGGTTAGATGATACTGTTAGGGTTATGTTTATAGGATACTGCTAGGGTTGTGGTTAGAGGATGCTGTTATGGTTAGATTATATTTTTAGGGCTAGGGGATATTGTTAAGGTTAGATGATAAGATTAGAGGATATTGTTAGGGTTATGGTTGGAGGATATTTTTAGGTTTAGGGCTAGAGAATACTTTTAATGTTATAATAAGGTACTTGATGCTGTTAGGGCAAGATGATACTGTTAAAATTAGGACAAAAGGATGTTGTTTGATTTATTGGATACTGTTTAATTTATGACATGGGGATAAACTTCAGGTTAGGACAAAAGGGGGTAACTGTTAGAGTTAGGACTAAAGGATACTTTTAGGGGTAGGACTAGGAGATTCTTTTATGTTAGAATTCAGGATTCTGTCAGTGTTAAAGTTATGACAAATTGTACTTTAAATTAAAAAAACAACATTATCCTATCTTTTCTTATCTGATACAGAAGCTTCTTTTATACAGAAGATTACTTCGTCCTACGCTCATCCGTGGCCTATGTCTAGTCTTGCGTTTTTTGTTAAAGTTTTAAATGTTGATAGACTGTTGGTTTACCTGGTTTTCCAGAATTCAACACTGGAATAACGAGCTTTTGTTTTGTGTTGGTTTTTGCTTACGAAATAAGAACGGTGTTTTTTCTCCCTGGGTCTATCTGAGGTTTGAGTTATAATATATTTGAGTTGTATTTCCAAGTTATAATTAATTGGCTAATTTATTGTTATGACTTTGCTCTGATATTTAGACATGGCACTGGATAAATATATCTAGATTTCTTTTAAAGTAGACATCACTGTTTTGAAAACTGTAACTATGAAACCATTCAAAAACACAACATATTAAGTTATATGTTGAAGTAAAATTCCAATCGTCAATGAAATGCATAATCTGAAAACTATAATTCCAAACTATTGTGTATCGAAGAGCACTTAGCTCCCATAATGATACATAGAACACAATAAAACATGCAACATCGGCTCTGTCTACAAGGTTAACCGAGTAAAACAGAAACCCATTCAAAAAACACAATCACAGCGTGTGCATGCATTTCAACATTTATTGGGATATCTCCTCCTTATTGCGGCGACCAACAATTGATATTGTTGTATTGGACTAGTTATCACCCAACTGTCTTTGTTTCTGGCCATTACTTCCATCCCCGTGGGGACATCGCGCGACACTCACCTCCGAGGAAACACCTTGTGTCTCCACCCCAACCCCCTTCCCTGTCAACCCCGTGAGCCAAACAAAGCTGGCGCGTGATCAGTTGCACATCCGTTGTGTTGTTCCTGGCTTTGATGCCAGGCTTTGGCTATTATCCCCCCTTCCACCCCTCCCCTTGTCCCCGCTGCGCATGTTTAAACATGGCCGCTAATAGTGTTGAGCCGGGAATGTTGGGTCCGTTACGAGGCGCTGTTTAGGGCAGTGTATTTGTACAGCGCTCGGCACTTTGGGGGCAGGGCTTTTAATGGGCATATGCCAAGTAATGATCGCTTAATTGTACGGGATGGGATGGCCGCTAAAGTAGTTTCCAAACACTTGAGTTCTTTTATTCGCTGTATTCAAGGGACGCTGAAAGCGTTATTGTGACAGAGTTTTACGTTGTTGACTGGCTACCAAATCGGAGGCAGAGACAAAAGGGAAAGGTCATGGAGTGCTCAGATACATTGTGGATCAAAGACATGTCTCGCCAAGACAGAAAATCTAAGGTAGCTCAGGGCTTAGATACGGGTTTGATTAAAGACATGTCTCGCTGAGACAGAGACTCTAAGGTCACTCAGTGCTCAGTTACGAGATTGATCAAAGACATGTCTCTGAGAAAAAGACATTAGTGAAAATTCATTAAGTGCTCAGCTATCGGGCTAATAAAAGACATGTGTCTGAGAAAAAGACATTAGTGAAAATTCATTAAGTGCTCAGATATCGGGCTAATCAAAGACATGCCTCGCCAAGACAGAGAATCTAAGGTAGCTCAGGGCTTAGATACGGGGTTGATTAAAAACATGTCTCGCTGAGACAAAGACTCTAAGGTCACTCAGTGCTCAGTTACGGGATGGATCAAAGACATGTCTCTTTGACACAGGGGGTCATTAAGTCCACAGAGACCGGGTGGGTGGGTCATGTGTTAGAAGTTTCGATTACCATCCAATGAACTCATAGTAAAACAATTGACCATTTGATTAAACAATCGTCAGTTTTATGTTGTTAGTATAATATAAAAAAAAAAACTTACCCAGATGGGCGAAAGCTTCTCATTTGCTACATTTGTAGGTAACGATGCATTCAGTACAAGTATATAATAATCACCGTAATTGCTACATCCCCCATCCCAAAATACATAAATGCCCATTTTTCACGGTTCTATAAAGACCCACATTTATTACATAAATAATGAAGTTTCCGTAACGCTAAAGATAATCTTACGCACCAAACGCTCTTGTTATAGTTGTAAATCGGAAATTTTATTTGGTTTATTTAAAGTAGTGTCCGGTTGTTCGCCTTTCATATGGACTTGGCGATCAGAACATTGCTTTTTAGACGCATATTCTCAAAAATCATTCATCGCTTAATAGCACCGACTAAATATAGGATTATTTTGTTTCGCTTTGTACTATACAACTGTTCGTGGGGTGTAGTGTCGTAATCCGAAGATTGCAGCTGTTGCCATTTTGTGTCGTGCTTTAAACTAGAGCTTAATTTTTCTCGGAACAATCAACAGGAAAGCATGTTGCCCAACTGAAACAATCATTAAAACCCAGAGAAGTTGTGTCACAGCTTAATTTGAAAACCACTTGATCCCGTACGGGTCCATTAGTAAGGCAAATGTTGATCTGCAGTTTGTAGATTAGATAGGGAACTTGACAGGGGCAAAAAAGACAAAGAAAACGCGTATTATTTGGTCAAACTTTTCTCCCTTTGGGGTCGGGATAAATTCCTAGTTTTTTTTAACGGATTTGGTCATTGTAGGTGATTGTAGCACATTTGACAAGAGGCGCTGGTATAGTAAAGGGAATGTGCAGAGAATTTGACAAGGGGCGCTGGTATAGTAAAGGGAGTGTGATAAGTTTTGTCAAGGGGCGCTGGCATATTAAAGGAACTGTGATACGTTTTGTCAAGGGGCGCTGGTATAGTAAAGGGAGTTTGAAAAGTTTTGTCAAGGGACGCTGGTATATTAAAGGGAGTGTGATAAGTTTTGTCAAGGGGCGCTGGTAAAGTAAAGGGAGTGTGCAGAGAATTTGACAAGGGGCGCTGGTATAGTAAAGGGAGTGTGATAAGTTTTGTCAAGGGGCGCTGGCATATTAAAGGAACTGTGATAAGTTTTGTCAAGGGGCGCTGGTAAAGTAAAGGGAGTGTGATAAGTTTTGTCAAGGGGCGCTGGTATAGTAAAGGGATTGTGATAAGTTTTGTCAACGGGCTTGACTATGTGCCGGAGCTCTGTGGAAATGTTGGTTCGGTTTAAATGATGTTATACACAAAATAATAAATGGAATAAATAGTTCCTTCAAGTGTCGTAAAATAATTAGATTGACTGACTCAATTAATATAGTCATTTGTTCAGCTTTCAAAGATTATCCGTAGTTAAACTGACTATACTAGGGTTAATAAAATGTTTATAGGCCAATGCATGGCAACATACAAATAAATTCAAAATTAATTAGCCGCCAATTCTGCAATGTAAATAAAAAAATTATTTTCAAGATTTAAAAACATCAAAAGAAAGAAATCTTTCATGTTACAATAACGCTTCATTTTTTATGTTGATAAACGATTAGAGTTTTTTTTTTTTTTTTAAATCCTTGTGTTACAGCTTATACAAACAAACAAAACAACAGCAACAACAAAACCCCAATAAAATAAGTCCAACATAATTCCATAGGCGCCACAGAAGAGGGTGCTTACTGTAATACCTTCGATTAATTTTAAATTGCTCCGTGGCGATAATTCCAACCTTTGAAAGTTTGTTTTGATTCGCTAGCAGACGATAATTAAACACGGGATTTTTTAATTTACAAGTTCAACATTGAGAAGCGCTTATAAACTTGAAATGAACGTTCTCAAATTGTTGAAGCGAAGTGATCTCAAATGTGATTGATTTGAAGTATAATTACCACTGATTTTATTATCGTTTTTTACTCATGTCTGGCTATTGGCATTAGTGACGATAAAAAATATGTGTCATTTATTGTTTGTGGCTCCGGTTGTTGTTTTTTCAATCCACTGATGAACATTTTTAGTTGTGTTACAAATACGATAGACTGAGACGACTTGGGCATGTCGTTATTGGTTGCAAGACATGTGAATATTGCATAAACTGGTCAACATAAGAGGTTCCCAAGCCAAAACTTTAACGAGGCGAACGAAACATATTTAAATTTCAAGTCTGTAATCTCATTTTTTTACAACTGAATGTGCGTGATAATATAGTGATATTTATGTGTGTATAGTGATAATATGGTTATATTTATGTGTGTGACATCTGATCTATATAGTGATAATATGGTTATATTTATGTGTGTGACTTCTGATTTATATACTGATAATATGGTTATATTTATAGAATGCAAGATACACAAATAATTGTATATTCAGATCAATAAATTAAACCTTCATTAACTAACAAATACAAAAGTTGACGTTTCGGCTGATGCCTCCGTCATTACATATAAGACATTCTAAATCATGGAGAAATAATTAAGTAAAGATAAAAAAGAAGAAATAAACACAATTTAAATACAATCACACAGGATCTGAGAAAAATAACCCAGTAACAAAAGTTAAAGATGTGACCTAATCAGTCGACATGGAATTGACATCCTTGACCCACTTTCTGACCCCTCTATGACCCCATAAAGACGGATACTTTACAGTGGAGTTTTGGGAGTCCAAAACTTGTTAATTTATTTATGTTGCTTATCTGTGCCCGACTGTAAAGATTAAACTACATAGAACAAGTTGGTTAGTCATAATATGTGTTTTGTAATTAGGAAAAGAATTTATAAATCTATCTGCTACTGTTTTTATTTGAATCACTGTGAGCTCAGCTGTTTGCTGGGTTACTGCGCTATATGAATTCTCAAATTATCATCATAATTATTATTAGACTCCAATGAGAATTTTCAGGCTTTCTTTTCACAGCTTCTCTTCGAGATTCTACACCATTATTTGGAGTGTAGCTTTGTTTGTTTCGTTAACGTAATTGTGGTTGACATATAGTGTAGTTAACAAATGATCAACATTGATTTGACCTTAAAACTAAGTGCTCCAAATAATCGATCAGTGTAATCGAAGTTTCCCAAAGAAGTTTCAACTGTGTGCAACTTATCGGATTTGTCTTTTAGCTCAAGACGAGAACGCTGGGGGACGTCGGGTGAAAATCCCTCTTTGATTCTGTATGCAAAATAGTGTGTGTTTTTTCTTTACTTCCCGCCGAACGAGATCTCCCAGGAAACAGTCGTGAGCAGATGAAAATGATAGAGATTTGGTGGTCCTTTGGAGTGAAGAAGTACACGGATGTTTGCGTGGTGACTGAGCGCCTCTCAGGATTACAGGGACTGCGGCAAGAGAAAGTACAAATTGACTTAAGACGGAGGGCCCCGAATGGAGAGTTTGGACATGCGCAGCAAGGCGGTAAGTTCGAGTTTCTAGATTGGTGCCAGAGTTGACAAAACTGATGCTCAGCATAATACTGGGGCTTTGCTTGTCATTGCTCTTTTGTTGGTGTTAGGCTTGTTGATCATGTTGTGGTTAGGCTTGTTGTTGTTGTTGTAGTTAGGCTTGTTGTTTTTGTTGGTGTTAGGCTTGTTGTTTTTGTAGTTAGGCTTGTTGTTCTTGTTGTAGTTAGGCTTGTTGCTCTTGTTGTAGTTAGGCTTGTTGTTCTTGTTGTAGTTAGGATTGTTGTTCTTGTTGTAGTTAGGATTGTTGTTCTTGTTGTAGTTAGGATTGTTGCTCTTGTTGTAGTTAGTTTTGTTGTTCTTGTAGTTACGCTTGTTGTTCTTGTAGTTAGGCTTGTTGTTCTTGTAGGTAGGCTTGTTGTTCTTCTAGTTAGGCTTGTTGTTCTTGTTGTGATTAGGCTTGTTGTTCTTTTTGCAGGGATATCCTATGCAGGGATCATAGTTGTTGCGGTTATTGTTGTTGTGCTGCTAGTTGCAGTTGTTGTGTGTTGTTGCGGTAGGGGTTCAGTTTGTGGTTGTTGTTTTGCTTGTTGAGAATAACAGAAAACTGACTAAGCATGGGTAAGTGGTTTGGCTCAGTGTAATCTGAGGTGATCGCCTAGACAGGACAAATTGACAAATGCTATAGGCAAGTCTCGACAGTACCTATGCTATCAGCTATACCGTTGAAGAAAAATTGAAACGTCCCCTTGCCTTAACCGTAAATACGGCAACATCTTCAGGAGGTGTTAACTATTCCTGCTGCATCCATAATAGTAATGAAAAACTACCCATACGTCCATCTCCAAACAAGAGTGTATCAGAAGATATAACATTTAGAAGACAATATATGATCAGAAGAGAAGACCTGACAGAAGAGAACCCTACCTGTCAGGAGAGAAGATCTGACCAGACGACAAGACATGATCAGAAGACAAGAAATGATCAGAATATTAGACATGATCAGAAGACAAGACATGACCAGAGTACTAGACAACCCCCTCGTCCCATGTCCCTTCTGTTCCCGAACTTTCCGTGCCAGGATCGGTCTCGTCAGCCATCTGCGCACACATGGGCAAAACCAGTCTCAGCAACCCTCGGATGACTAGAGTGGCCCTCATTCGACGGACGAACAACACACACACACACAAGACATCATCAGAAGACGAGACATGACCAGAATACAAGACATCATCAGATTACAAGAAATTATCAGAATACAAGACATGATCAGAAGACAAGACATGATCAGAATACAAGACATGATCAGACAAGACATGATCAGAATACAAGACATGATCAGAATACAAGACATGATCAGAATACAAGACATGATCAGAATACAAGACATGATCAGTATACAAGATATGATCAGAATACAAGACATGATCAGAATACAAGACATGATCAGAATACAAGACGTGACCAGAACACAAGACATGATCAGACTACTAGACATGATCAGAATACAAGACATGATCAGAATACAAGACATGATCAGAATACAAGACATGATCAGAATACAAGACATGACTAGAAGACAAGACATGATCAGACTACTAGACATGATCAGAATACAAGACATGATCAGAATACAAGACATGATCAGAAGACAAGACATGATCAGACTACAAGACATGATCAGAATACAAGACATGATCAGACTACTAGACATGATCAGAATACAAGACATGATCAGAATACAAGACATGATCAGACTACTAGACATGATCAGACTACTAGACATGATCAGAATACAAGACATGATCAGACTACAAGACATGATCAGAATACAAGACATGATCAGACTACTAGACATGATCAGAAGACAAGACATGATCAGAAGACAAGACATGATCAGAATACAGGACATGATCAGAAGACCAGACATGATCAGAATACTAGACATGATCAGAATATAAGACATGATCAGAATACAAGACATGATCAGAATACAAGACATGATCAGAAGACAAGACATGATCAGAATACAAGACATGATCAGTATACAAGACATGATCAGAAGACAAGACATGATCAGAAGACAAGACATGATCAGAAGACAAGACATGATCAGAAAACAAGACATGATCAGAAGACAAGACATGATCAGAAAACAAGACATGATCAGAAGACAAGACATGATCAGAAGACAAGACATGATCAGAATACAGGACATGATCAGAAGACCAGACATGATCAGAATACTAGACATGATCAGAATATAAGACATGATCAGAATACAAGAGGGCCTCGCAGTTTGAACTAAATCATTTTCTACTCTATCATTTATGCCCATTGACATTTTACCAGTTGTATGCTCTTGACATTTGTTATTATTACTGTTGGTTTGGTCAAGGTGACTTAAAGTGCGAAATGATTTTACGCCATATCCATCATGATACATATTTAATAATGTAATGATATTCTCAAATTTCGCTCTTTTTTACAGTCTGTGCATAACTACAACACATCTCCATGTTTTTCAGTTGAATCCATGTGATGGGTGGAATTCACGTGATGGATGAAATTTATGTGATGGATAGAATTCATGTGAAAAATGAAATCCACTAATCAATATACATAAGGAAACATATATAGAGAAGTATATATTAACAAAACAACACAAGAGAAATGTCCTTTTAGATCAAATATTGTTTGTAACAATTACACAATGAACCAGCTCTTTTTAGAGTTTAACCATTTTTCTAAAGAAAATAAATATTCAGACTAAATCCATTAACTTATATTTTCAAAAACAGATGGAATTTTTTTAAAGTAGTTCGGAATTATGGAAGATTGGGTTTAATATTTTTCTTCCTAAGAAATAACATTATCTTATGTCAACAAAGCCGTGGGACTAGATTATTTTAGTCAATTTAGCACGGCCGACATTTTGAGCTGTTCATTAAGCTATTATGACACAATTTATTGACAGTGACATGTCAAACACAGAAATGGTCTGGACTCTTCCTTAAGGGATCATACGTGAATAATGTCGTTACAAACCGAATCTGGTTTCATGAAGGTATCATCGTGTCGTGGTATCAATAGAGCTACTTGAACATGAAGGTATCATCGTGTCGTGGTATCAATAGAGCAACTTGAACATGAAGGTATCATCGTGTCGTGGTATCAATAGAGCTACTTGAACATGAAGGTATCATCGTGTCGTGGTATCAATAGAGCTACTTGAACATGAAGGTATCATCGTGTCGTGGTATCAATGGAGCTACTTGAACATGAAGGTATCATATTGTCGTAGTATCAATAGAGCTACTTGAACAACTTGATATGTAACATGAAGGTATCATAGTGTCGTGGTATCAATAGAGCTACTTGAACAACTTGATATGTAACATCGTGCCATGATATCATTAGAGCTACTTGAACAACTTGATATGTAACATGAAGGTATCATCGTATCGTGGTATCAATAGAGCAACTTGAACAACTTGATATGTAACATGACGGTATCATCGTGTCGTGGTATCAATAGAGCTACTTGAACATGAAGGTATGATAGTGTCGTAGTATCAATAGAGCTACTTGAACAACTTGATATGTAACATTAACATTAAGGTATAATCGTGTCGTGGTATCAATAGAGTTACTTGAACAACTCTGATCTGTAACACTAATATTGGTTGCCTGATACACTAAACTTCTGGCTCATGAACATCTATATTAGTGAAGCTTCTAGTACGTATTGACAAAACTTTAGGGACATTGGTAGGGAACGGGTAGAGGCAAATTTTACCTCTAAGATTCGTCTACCTAAAAAAATAAACCCGTGTAAAATATAATGCCGTGCGTCCATGTTAGTCCAAAATATTACACCCCAGAAACAGTGATATTTAATTATCCTTGTTACCAAAGTGGTGTTAACGGGTCTCGTATATCTGAAGTTAACGAATGAGGGATGAAAACAATCGTTTGTGTACACCTCCCCGACTCTCAGTGTTGATGCTGTTGTGAACTGAATGTGTTGGTACTACTAGGAACAGAAAGTGTTGTTTTGTTTTAAACTAACTGTTTTGTAATATTATAAACTGAATGTGTTGGAAATGCTTTAAACTGAATGTGTTCTAATGTTATAAACTGAATGTGTTGGAAATGCTATAAACTGAATGTGTTCTAATGTTATAAACTAAATGTGTTCTAATGTTATAAACTGAATGGGTTGTAATGCTAAAAACTGTATGTGTTGGTAATGTTATAAAATGGGTGTTTTGGAAATGTTATAAACTGAATGTTCTGAAGGAATTTTGCAAATACCAGTAAAACACTTGGGTATGTTCAGCTAGCTTGTTGGTATAAACTCGGGTATTAGCTGCTAGGTGGTTGATACAAACTCGGTTATTTGCTTCTAACCGAGCCTGGCGTGCTTGTTGGTGTGAATTTACTCACATTTAAATCCCACCCCCCCTGGTTATCACAAAATTTCCCCATAGATCAAGTTAAGCTGACTTATCCCCAACAACCAGATCTGCCTTCAGTACTACACGTCATACCGACAGACTGTGTCATAAATCTGTACAAGGCTCAAGTGAACCCACTCAAGGGAAGTGAAGAACGTAATCAAACATTAGAGCTTGTGATGTGGAGTGGCACCATGTTAAAGAGGATTTTAAAATACGTCACGTGACGTTGATTTAATGACGGATGTTGTCTGAGCGATGGCTTGGTTTGAGGATTTATGAACCTGATGTGTGGCTGATGTGACTGCTGATATGACAGCTGATGTGACTGATGATGTGACTGCTGATGTGACTGCTGATGTCTGCTGATGTGACTGCTGGTGACTGCTGATGTGACTGATGATGTGACTGCTGATGTGACTGATGATGTGACAGCTGATGTCTGCTGATGTGACTGCTGATATGACAACTGATGTGACTGATGATGTGACTGCTGATGTGACTGCTGATGACTGCTGATGTGACAGCTGATGTCTGCTGATGTGACAGCTGATGTCTACTGATCATGCCATAATCCGCTTAAAGAAAAATGAGTTAAACACGAGATTAATATTGATACTACTAGGTCTGACCTCCGTAAATCTAGTTAAGAACTTCAATGAAGAAACGTCAATGTCTGACCTTGACACTGAGCATTTAATTAAGTGTGGACCGAAAATCTAATTATTTTGACTATCCATATAAAAGCTGTTGTTTTGATTATCCATATAAAAGCCATTGTTGTTACTATCGAAGCAGAAGCCATTTTTGTTACTATCCACAGAAAATTCATTGTTTTGACTATCCACATAAAAGCCATGGTTGTTTACTATACTATACACATATAATCCATTGTTGTTAATGATCACATAAAAGCCATTTTCGGGTGTATACATGTCAGTGGTTCTCAAACTTTGTGATATTTACTGCGTAGTCGATCTTTTAAAATTGTTCTACAGCTCACTGGCCCCATTCATGAAAAAAGAAAAAATGTGGTGTATAAAATATTTTAAACTGACAATTATGTATTCAGAAATAAGCATTCGACAAAGTTCACCACCTTAGTTTACTCAAAAAACTTAAATACTTTGGAATCTCAGGTCCCTTACATCACTGGATCCAAGATTTCCTATTGGGTAGGGAGCAAACTGTAATAATTAATGGTTCTAAATCTACACCAATAAAGGTTAACTCAGGAGTTCCACAAGGAACTGTCCTAGGTCCCTTACTATTTTTAATTTATATAAATGACTTACCCAACAATATCTCAACAGGAACTAAAGTTAGGTTATTTGCTGATGATTGTATAATCTATAGAACAATCAAGTCAGAACAAGAGAGCAAAATTTTACAAAAAGACTTAGATGAATTAATAAAATGGGAAGCTAACTGGAGTATGTCCTTCCACCCAGAAAAATGTCAACTGCTAAGAGTAACAAAGAAAAAGAAACAAATAAATTCAAAATATTTCATTCATGGAAAAGAACTAACCCAAACTAAAGATGCGAAATACTTAGGAGTCATAATAAATGAGAAACTATCTTGGAATCCCCATGTCAATGAAGTTATTAAAAAATCAAACAAAAACTTAGGCTTTATAAAAAGAAACTTTTACAAATGTAACAAAGATATAAAACTAAAATGCTACCTCACCCTGGTGAGACCTATACTAGAATATGCATCTTATGTATGGGACCCATCCACCAAAGAAAATATTGATAAGTTAGAACAAATCCAAAAAAGAGCTGCCAGATTCATTACTGGAGAATATTCAAAACTGACAAGAGTAACACCGTTAGTTAAATCATTAAATCTTGAAACACTAGAGGATAGAAGAACCAAGAGTAAATTAGTAATTATACATAAGGCAATTAATTCTAATTTAGAAATACAACACAAAGATAACCTAATACAACCCTCAAATAGGCATAAAGTTAAAAACACCTTCCTTATTCCATATGCAAGAACAAACACATACAAGTTTTCTTTCTTTCCGTCCGGTATTCGGGCGTGGAATGGGTTGCCTAAAGAAACCAGGAAAGCCTCCACTTTATCATCTTTTAAAACTCTAGTAAGAATACAGGACTAAACACAAACCATAGAAATACGTAGGACGCAATAATCTTCTGTACAGAAGGAGCGTCTGTAACATATAAGATAAGATAAGATAATGCATGTTATGCTCTCTTTATTTAAAAAAAAATAATTGAATGATGGCATGTGCTTTGCCTGATCGAATTCATTCTTGTTTAACTTTGTTATGGCAATGCAACTTTCATGTCATTCGTCATTTAAAATCTATCACGAGTTTGTTTTTTCTTGATAGTAAGTAGTGTAGAAAATTTTGAAACACTCATAGGTGGTTGCAAATGGAATCGGATCTCGTTAGTGCCATTTTTTAACATCAGCAAAGAACTGTGCCATTTCAATTCAAACATCATTACAAGCTTAAAGATAAGCATGTTTTGCACCCCATCATTTATTAAATAAATAAACTGTTCCTTAATTAATTTTTTTCTCCGCTGGCAAAACACTAATTGAAAGTTCAAATGGATTAGCGATAAACGATTGTGTTTGTTCAATACTCAAAGATCAGAAAATAGTAAGACATTTCTTTGCTAAGAACGAATGCAAAATTTTTTCATCACCTCAATGACATTGAGTTGGTCTTCATGCTCATTTTCATTAATATATGTTTTCAGCTGCGTAAATGAGGCGAAACTTTTACTTTCTTACTTTATAGCTTTCCAATCCAGTGTTCGAGCTTCATTTTGAAAGAAATCAATTTTTCTTGACTAAGGAGCATTGTTGGATCTTTTCCATGCAGCACATTGATAGAACACGCAGATTCAAATAATATTTTACCAAAAGATGACAGGAGAATACGAAGACTGACTCCGGTCCGTTGTGAATACATGTCAAGGACAGCGAGGGCAAACGGAATACCATATGACGTATCTAGGGCGAGAGAGTGGTCGAATCTTGTTGTTGTGGAGTAACGACGGAGTTCGATCAGTTATTTTTATTTGCACGTATGGCATCTGTCCGTCTACGAAAGACGATAGATTTATCTTTATTATTTGAAGCTCTTGGTGTGGCTGATGAGACCAATCCTTGAGTGGCAGTCTCTTCTGCATATTGCACACACGAATGCATTGGGGCAGTGTTGCCTGGCCTTTCTCCTCGCTCTTTTACAAACTGCGTATTCCTTAGTTAGCTCCTCTGCCCCTAGTGATCCTTATTTCACTATAGCCCATCACGTGGTCCTATCCTCAGCCATGTTTTCACTGTTGTGTATGTCAATGTTGGCTACTTTCATGTCTCTCCTTCATATGTCCGTGTATCTGAGACATGACCGACCAACCGAACTTTTCCCTGTCATCAGCTCGCTGTATAGCACATCCTTGGGTATGCTACCATGTTTACATTCTCTAGACGTGTTTTTAATTTATACACAATTCAATTTGGTCTCCAGGGGACGGTGGACCCCACTAAGAGAACCACTGGTCTATATAAAGGACATTCTTTGACTACTTCAAGCTTGAAGACATGCACGTTTACATCTTGAATTGTCTTGTTAACGTCTCACCTCATTTAACATCAAATATTTTATGTCATCAAACTTAATCCCGAAAACATGTTTTTCCCGCATATCTTTGAATTTCATAAAGTGTGTGTCACAGAGCTGAAACCTGTTCTGAAAATAACTTGTTTCCCACGACGCTCCTGCGTCACCCATTTCCGTCGATGTATTCTGTGAATGACGACACTCAAGCCGAGATGTGCCCGGACAGAGTGAAAGTCTGCTGGCGGAAGTTCCGATGACGCACATGTCAAAAGTCTTCCTCTCTATTTTAGGCAAAGTGTGGGAATATTGGGAATGTCCCGTAGCTCAAGGGACGTGTTTGTTTGTTTATAGCGATACCTTTTAGGTGACCTTAACCTTGCTCTACACCTAACATTGGGTTATAAATAGCTCTCTTTGGGCGGGGATCTTTTTCAAATTTTTATTTTTTTAAATAAAGTTTTGGGACTATCTAGAAAGAGTCTAGATTGACTTATAAAAGATTTCTTTGTTTTAAAAAATGTTATTTAATCTGAAACTCATTGCAGAAAAATTAAATATATTATCTACTGTTAGCTCTTCACCATATTTTTAGATCTATTCTCTAATCTTTTCTTTTAGCTATTCACAACATAACAAGATCTGTTCTTTAATCTTTTCTTTTAATTCCTAATAACGTGTTTAGATCTAATCTTTAATCTTTTCCATCAGCTCATCCCAAGACATTCAATGTTTTAGTCTTTATCTGTAACTGAATTAAATATAACATTGGATCAAACAAATTGTTGTAGCCATCAATTCTTCTGTCTCTCAACATTTTTTTTCGTTAGCTCTACATTTGATAATGAGACCATAGAAAGTCATATAAAAGTAAAGCATTCACTATAATACTGTAGTAGTGACGTTTAATTATTCGTTTCAAAATAAAAATTAAACCAACTTATGGTAATAGAAAATTTATTTTAATTGTTCCCTAAGGGTTTCTGGTAGCGATATGCTCCAGCATTAAAATCGTTCAATGGTATTCGGATTCGTGTCATTAAAAAAAGACCACAAATAATTTCGTTTAATCTGGGTCAATATAATCTTCGGGCTAATATTTTTTATAAACTTAATGGGAACATCTTTTTATGATTTTTTTTTAAAATTGTGACACACGCGGATTGTTAAACTAATAATTTCCGTATACCAGTTTTAATGAATTTTATGGTTATACAGACTGTCGGTATTTTTTCAAAAAAACAAAATTAACAAAAATTGCTTTTATTTTTGTTAAATTGAATTTACGCCCCAAACGTCTTTGGATTTGAAAAGACACAACAAAGTTGAGTTGTTGTTTTATTTTCAGGATCCATAGTGAACAAGAAAATATTTTTTAATGTTTTAACAAGTTCATCTTTTTTATCATGGTTCGTATTAGAACAGAGCAAAAATTTTCCAAGCTCTGAGACCATATTCAAGATTTTAAATCGCCGTGCACGCTGAAGATTTACGGCATCAATGTTGACATTACCGTGAATCAAAACAGAGTTCACACACTGAAGACTCCTGTTTGGTTTGGAAAGGAATATGTTCAGTGCCTTGATTATGTGACAGCTGAATTTCTGATGTAATCGCCCAATTAGAGGATAGTGACAAGTTTTTAAAAGAACCAATCAAGCCCCTGCACACATACAAAACCCACAACTTTTCAACGCAACACAAACACATTCCCAAGCCCCCCCCCCACACACTCTTCTCCCCACCTCAAACATACGTCCCTAGACACACACATATCTGAACTCCCACATGCAAACCCCCGACCCCACACATCCCCCAACCCTCACAAACATCTCCACATTACACACACACATCCCCACAACCCACACACACACATATCCACACCCATACACAGGGGCGGATTAAGACTGCACGGGGCCGCTGGCTGCAATCAAACGGGGGCCCTATCTAGCCAGCGTCCCTTAAAATATGATTGCTAACAGCTAATATAAGACCGTTACTAAATATTAATAATGAAAAAAAAAACACGAAGAAATAACTGTTTAAAATGTTCGCCGGTGTGTTAAAAATTGAGTGTGAAAAGAAAAACTTTTACTTTCCACCGCTTGGAATCGAACCCAACACAGTTTGCATCACAAGCCTATGCCCTTTCCACACGGCCAGCGGAGCTTGTCTAAACTGAGAAATTTTAAAAATATAAACTATATTTTATACTATATTCTCTAAGTAAGCCAAGTTTTATAGATTATTAAGACTGTCAGGTCTGAATCGCGCAGTGTTGAGTAGTCGTGGGAAATTTCCCGAATCGTGCGAATTTTTGAGCCAAACTTTTAAAAATGGGAATTTGGTAATTTATAAAGATTTTGCCTAAAATATAGGCATTTTTTAGATTGACAATTTAAAAGAAAATAATTACATTCTGGAATGAAAATAAAATAAAATAATTTGAAACATGCTCATTTTCAAATAAGAAATACTTTTTTTTTTTGAGTTGGTGGGAGGCTCTTTGACGTCATATTTGTTGGGTTTTTTTTTGAGTGTCTAGGTTTTTTATTTCGGATCTAGGTTTTTTTCCTGACGTTTTTGCTAGTTTTTTCCCAACATTGTCACTGATAGTAGACTGCAGATAGTTTACAGTCAGATTGTGTAAATGTATTACTATTAAATAATATAATTAATTAGTCTGAGCCCGAATCATCATAAAATGTTTGTTACATATAAAGGACCAAATCATTAATACTATGTAAACATATAACAATATATGTAACCATGTCTGATTGATTCATTATTAATAAATTTCAAAGCATTCATTAAAAAAAATTATTTTTATAAATCACAGACAAATTTCAATTACTAGAGTATGCAAATAACTTTTTTTACAAACTTCATGATGTTAAAATTTAAAAGTATAATCTAAATTTTGGCTTTGTAGCCAAGTTTTTAAATAAAATGTATAGATTAAATACAAATTGAAAGTACCCTATTAAAAATTGCATTTATTATTTTTTAATTTGGAAGTCCAAAGTCATTAAAATGAATGCGAAAGCATTTAATTGAAGTTGCCACTTTTCAGATTTTTCCCCAAGTTTTTAATGCATTTCGGAATTTTTAGCCCAATTTGGGATTTTTTTTACTCCTGCCTGGGAAAACTGGCACTTAGACTTCGCAACACTGGAATCGCGATCAGTTTAATAGATAATATTTATAAATTTATTTCATTTATTATATTTTCGTGCAAACATTTGTACACTTTTATTATAAAATATAAAAAAGTTTGGGGGCTCAAAATCGTCGGGGGCCCTTGGCTTTATTTAGCCCGCTCAGCCCCCCCCCTTAATCCGCCATAGCTCATACACACACATGCTCACAGTCACACATGGCCCACACAGAAGCACACACAGATTTATCGAGGAGGTCCCACACGTTGCTACGGATTGATAAGATGAAGTCGTCTCTAATCTACACCCCCCTTCCCCACTGTCTTGGCCCACTCTCATTCTCACTCTCTTGGGGATGCCAACTTGTCTCTCCTTCAACTTAATTAATCGCTCCTCATCCAGTGTGGTGGTTCTCAAAATAGTTCAATGGCCCCGTTATACAAATGAACCTTGTCATTTCAATCATTTCCTCTTTCTATCAGTATGTTTATGTGTATGGAGCAATGACTTCACGTCATGTTCACATGTGGCTGTTGTCCAATGTTCTTTCTTAAGTGAGATTGACCTGCGTGGTTGGTATGTAGGATTTCGTGTGAGTCAGTCAGATGCCCTTTTCGACCGTCTTATTCTGTTATAAATCGATGAAGCAGTAGCCAAGGTACAGAAGAGAGTTTTTTTTAAAAAAAACTCTCCTTTAATGACTTTGTTTAACTTTGGTCCTCAGCTGTTTCACGCTCGTTATGCTGGGTTTATGGTGGTTTTTATTGGAAGACTTACAGTTGATTTTTTTTTTTAGGTTAGCTCTCAGTCCACAGAGATTTATGTCAGATCTCAACTTTTCCAGGTTAGCACCTAAATCTTGAAGCTGCAAGCAAATATTTGCGAAATTATCGACTTATGCAATCTTGTAGTCTGGATTTTTTTAATGATTCTCCCAGCGGTCAGTGGTGTATCTTCTCCCAGCGGTCAGTGGTGTATCTTCTCCCTGCGGTCAGTGGTGTATCTTCTCCCAGCGGTCAGTGGTGTATCTTCTCCCAGCGGTCAGTGGTGTATCTTCTCCCAGCGGTCAGTGGTCTCCCAGCGGTCAGTGGTGTATCTTCTCCCAGCGGTCAGTGGTGTATCTTCTCCCAGCGGTCAGTGGTGTATCTTCTCCCTGTGGTCAGAGATGTATCTTCTCCCAGCGGTCAGTGGTGTATCTTCTCCCAGCGGTCAGTGGTGTATATTCTGCCAGCGGTCAGTGGTATATCTTCATGAAATCAGGGCCGGATCGATCTCTTTGACCAACCAGAATCGTATGTTACTGGAAGCAGATATTGTACGAAGGAGGGTTTAACCCGGCAACATATAAACTAAAATGCTACCTCACTTTGGTAAGACATGTTCTAGATTATGCATCGTTTGTATGGGAACCATCCAACACAGAAAGCCTTGACAAACTAGAACAAATTTAAACAATGGAACTGCCAGATTCATTACCGCAGAAAAATCAAAACTGACAAGAATAACACCATTGGTTAAATCGTGAAACCTTGAATCATTAGAGGATAAAAGGAAAAAAAAAGTGAAGTGGTGATATTACGTAAAGGCAATTAATCCTAGCTTGGAAATACAATACAAAAATAACATTAAAAAGCCCTCAGATAAAGGGATTTTAAAAATCATTTTACTAATACCATATGCAAGAAAAAACACATAATTAATATAATAATTTAATAATAATAAAAATAATAATAATCATAAATTTATAATTTATACAGCAATGTATCCCTGCAAGGGACCGGGCTCACAGCGCTTTATATGGAGATAATAACATAAATATAATAATTAATTAACAATTTATATCATAATAACCACATAAATTACAGTATGTTATACATAAGCTACGTTAATCATTAAAAAGAAATGTTGTTGCATTAATTTTGTAAAAAACATTTCGAAAATATGTGCCTTAAGTGCAGTCTTAAAGGACTTGGTAATTGGAATACTAGTTTACTACGGATGTGTAATGGTCGAGAAATCCATTGTTTGGCTGCTCAAAAAGAGAATGACCTTTAGCCAAATATTTTAGTTCGTTTCTTAGGAACACAGAGAATGCGTGTGTCTGCAGACGATTCGGTGAGTATACAGACAGAATTTCAGTAAGATAAGAAGGGGATGAATAAGAAAGGAAGATTTGACAGAGAAGAGCTAGTTTGTAATCATACACAAGTTTGTTCTTCTCATCCGGAATTCGACATGGAGTGGGTTGCCTGATGAAATAAGGAAAACCAACACTCATTCAACACTTAAAACAATAATAAAAATGCAAGACTAAGAATAAACCATAGGTAAGTGTCGGACGCAATAATCTTTTTTACAGAAGGGGAATCTGTAACCGATAAAAATGAGATAAGATAATCGTACAGAAACTTTTTTTTTACAAAACTACTACAGTGATGGCTTGTACCTACTGATCTCCCCAACAAGCGCCAACAACGCATTAGCTAATGATAGTGTGAACAACCCTGTGTATGCCATTCCCAAATAATGTATCTTTTTTGAGCTGCGGCAAAAAGTTATGATGAATAAAACATGCGGCTAAGACCGCATTTAATCCTACGCTTTCAAAATACCAACAGTCTTCTTACTATCGAGGTGATGTTTTTTTTCTCTTTCGCCATCTGTTTCTTCGGAGAAACACCTTTCAGCATATTGTCACCGACAGCATTGTTAGGCCGGGCAAGGATATCAGGTGAGAACTAAGGAGGCAAATATTGACCCACATTTGTTTGGCCGCGCAAGAATTTGTGGTGAGAAGTAATAAGGCAAATATTGACCCTCAGTATGTGCTATTGATTAGTTTGGAAAGAAAATAAAGTTATGGTCCTTCTCCCACAGTGTGAAAATTTAGAGAGAAATTTTGAACAGACATTAAATCGAACCCGTTCAGAAATGTCTGTTAATAAAGTTGTTATTACATGGTCCCCAACAGTGCGTCTACCTACATACTCAATTTGCATGAAGAGACCTGCATGCATTGACCAGCATGAAAGACCTGTATGAAGAGACCTTTCGGAAGTGACCTGTATGATAAGATCTTCTGAGCTGAACTGAACTGTTCCGTAACCCGACGCTGGGTCGTTGGGGCACCATTTTGAGCTGCACACTATCTCATGCCATGTGTCACGGTTCTGAGCTCCCTTCTTGGAGTCGCTTAATGACAGGCCGGTCCACTATTTGATATTGTCCTCCCAACTCTTCCTTGGTCTTCCTTGGATGAAGAAAAAGAGCCAGGCCAAAAGAGCTTTATGAGAACTATATAAAGAGACCTATATAAAGAGACTTCATGGCGATACATGAAAGAAGATATGTGTGATAAAACTATATTGAATGTTTTTAGAAGTGATTATCACCCTAATCCTGCTTGTCCAAACATTAACATTTACATCTAAATATAGATTCTTAACCATACAACACTTCTCATTTTGTTATCTTGTCTTATCTATACAAACGCTCTATCTATAACAGGAAGATTATTGCGTGCTACAACGTTATGGTAAGAACATATTGGCAAGGACGCAGCGTTCACCGTCCACGGCTCTGAAGGACCGCGCTATTTCCCAGCATCCTTTGTTTCCCTAACTATGGTCTGCTACCCATTCTGAGCTGTTGGACTCGGGGACACCCTTGACCCCTGGAACAAACCCCTGCCTTTAATGAGATTCGAAACCGTGACCCTCAGTCGAGCGCACGTGCCACTCGAGTACCGTGTTAGGAATGCCTTTGAAGCCATCTCATGTTTGAATCATGGGAACATCCTTCACCTAGACTTTACAATATTTTAGGGCTGCGGAAATTACCGATTAATTTCTCGATTAATCGGTAAATTATTTTATCGATTAAAATTATTTTAATCGATAAAATAGTGATTAAAATTAAAGAAAAGTTGTTGTTTTTTTTAATTCGATTTATTAATAAATAATTAATAATAGTTTGTTGTTTCTTTTACGTCCAAACTTCTCCGCTACAAAAAAGTTGGAAAGTGTAAACTTTAAAATAACCTATTTTATAAGGACAATAATATATTTTTTTAAAACTTTGTTTTTACTTAATTAACAATAACAAAATTTAAATTCATAGATTTTATTATTGAACTACTTACATTTAAAAAAATTCTCCTAACAATATTATATCTTTTAAATTAAATTAAATTAAATTAAATACTTAAGTTTTGGGCATTTTAAAAAATGCCCTAAAATGGCACAAAATGTGAAGGAAAACAACCTAGTAAAAAAAGTGATTATGAGGTCTTAGGAAAAACAAATCATAACTTTTGAACCACTTCGGATAAAAAGATGATTTTTATCTTTCTGTTAATAATCAAACAATTTCTATATGGCTGTATTACTTTTATATTTTAAAATTAATTAGAAATTTTCATTCAAGTGCCTAAACTTTAATACGTTATTTAACTTATATTTTCATTAATTTTGTTTTAAAAATAACTTAATAAAAATATCAATTGCCTGTTTTTATTACTTTCCTTGAAATTTTCAGTTTAATGACGTCATACATCTTTATTTCTAGCTTTAACAAAATTATCGATTAATTAATCGATAATTTTTCAAAAGTTAACGATTAAATTTAATTTAATCGATAACAGCCCTACAATATTTTCTACAGAAAGAGTCAGCCCAAAAGAACGGAGTGTTAGACTGTTGGTCGTTTTCTTAGAATGGTTGATATCTTTGATGTAGGACAGTGAAGCGTTTTCCAGTTGCTTTTTTAATTATTGCCTGTTACATTTCTTTAAATAACCGATGTTGGTCTCACAATAGCTTTATAGATTATCTTTAAACGGTCGCTGTAGTTTTGTTTATCACGATTTTCTATTTCGGTGTATAACAGAATCCTTAACACAATCAGGCATGAACGAACGTAATCACCACTTCAAACTGGAAAGGTTCTCAAAAATTTAAATTTAAGTTTCGTATCCTGTTTTTCTACTCGTCATTTTAACCCCATTTCAAGGATTAAGAATATAAAAGGAAAGCCGCCATTCAGACAATAATCTATCTTGAGTTGCCTGACCTGAACAACGGTTATCTTCTCTTTCCTCCCACTAAAAAGAAATCTAAAACCTGAACGCGGTGCAGCAAACCGCACGTTAATAATCAAGTGGTCAGTGTATTGGCCTTTTGTTTGGTCTTTTGTGGTGTCAAATGTGGGGGTGTGGGGAGCAGAGGGGGCGATTCGCCTCGTTTTCAAGCAAAATCAATCTTTTTGACTCTAACGGCGGAAATGACGTAGAAGAAAGGCTTTACCGATCGGGTCGGTAGGGACGAATTAGCATAATAGTCGGCATGGTTTACGACGGGAACAAATGCCAGGCGCCACAAATTCCAGTTTGAACAATGCCAGGTGGAACCAATGCCAGGTGGAACCAATGCCAGGTGGAACCAATGCCAGGTGGAACCAATGCCAGGTGGAACCAATGCCAGGTGGAACAATGCCAGGTGGAACCAATGCCAGGTGGAATAATGCCAGGTGGAACCAATGCCAGGTGGAACAATGCCAGGTGGAACCAATGACAGGTGGAACCAATGCAAGGTTGAATAATGCCAGGTGTAACAATGCCAGGTGGAACTAAGGCCAGGTGGAACAATGCCAGGGGGAACTAATGCCAGGTGGAACAAATGCCTGGCGATCACGAGAAAACTTAATAAGGAAACCTGAACTTGGATATTAAAATGTTCGTTCTGCCACAATTAGTACCAGTACTTATCTGTTACAGACGCTCCTTCAATGTAAATGTAGATGATAACTGCTTCCTACGCTTATTCATTGTTTATTTCTACTTTTGTATCTTTCTTAGCGTTTCAAATGTTTTTACTGATTTTATCTGGCAACCTATCCACGCCTGATTACTTTACTTGGGAATACAGTGAAATGTGGGTGGGTGGGTGAGTGTGTGTGTGGGGGGGGGGGTTAATAAGTCCAAGGACGTAAATATAATACAGAAGGCCATTTTACTTAAAAGGGCCGCAACATTTTAAAAATAAAATTTTCAGTCAAAACATATTCAAAGAAACACCCCCATTTGCGACATTATTAAAAGCAAGTAAAATGTCATCGGCTAGTGGCCCACCCACGCAGTAGACCGGGGATACGCCCCTGGGCTCAGGGAGTGACACGAGTTGTGGTGAAAATAGCACGTGATTAGCCACGTGGGCAGAGGGTGGCCCTGGGGTGAGGGGGGAAGTGCGGCGTCGTAGTCTTTAATTGGCGTTTATTAAAACAGAAAACCACTGGATAGAACCGAATGTGTGGATACCATCAGAGGATTATGGATTCTGTCGTATGCCACACTCTAACACAATTTGTAACCTTGCTGCGAGCTCTGAACCCCATCAGTTTCACATAAGGATTCACCGAAACCTTCTTAGTAGGTGCGTGACAGCCCTTATCATATGAGTCGTGTTTTTTTGTCTTGACCGCCGCCGAACCCCTCAGACTTACTCAATGAATCCCTGGGGTTCGATCGAATTTAGATTAAAAACCACTGCTCAAACATTACTATGAAATTGTACTTATAAGCACGTATCAAAGAAACACGTCCCAAAGAAACACCGAGTGGTTGACCTCATCCTTGCTCTAACATCATTGTGTTTGAGTGATTCTTATCAAATTTCACCTGCAATGTAAGCAATACATCACAGCTTCAACAGCTTCTACTACATGTACACATGACAGCGACATGTGCATGTATTTGTGTGCACATGACCGTGACATGTGCATGTATTTGTGGGCACATGACCGCGACATGTGCATATATTTGTGTGCACATGACCGCGACATGTGCATGTATTTGTGTGCACATGACCGCGACATGTGAATGTATTTGTGTGCACATGACCGCGACATGTGCATGTATTTGTGTTCACATCACCGTGACATGTGCATGTATTTATGTACACATCACTGTGACATGTGCATGTATTTGTGTACACATCACTGTGACACTGCATGTATTTGTGTGCACATGATTGCGCCATGGCATGTTCATCTATATATTATTTGGTAACCAATAATGCACGCCTTACTAGCATTCATTAGCGCGCTGGCGTGCAAACTTTTTGCAAAGAGGGCCATAATCCATGAAGGAATGATATCTGTGAGCCGAATAAGAAAACCAACTCACATTAAAAAACACACATTCTTTTAGACTAACATACAGGCATATATGAATTTCTATATTTGTGGTAGTTTTAAAAATTATATTGTAAGGGAACGAACATTGTAAAATCCAATCTCGGTTTTTCGGAATTTTTAGTTTTTTATTCCATAATTAGAAATTATTAAGAAATCAACCAGCGCATAGTCAACCAATGCCGAACAAAATTGAATAAATGTAAATTTTGCAATAAATAACTCAATAAACTCTGTAACGGTAACCATATTATCCTAAAATATGTCCCATAAAGTGTTCGTCCCTCCACTAAACCCTTGATAGTTGACTGATAAAGTCGTGACTAAATCGCCTGCCGAAGGACTGTGCGCCTTAGTCGTACTTTGATTAACAAGACAAAACGTTCAATAACAAATCCATTCAAAGGGAGACAACCTGGCGACTAGTGATTGTCTCCAGCCAGAAAACTTGGGGGATGAAACACGACAAAAACATGGACGGGCACAAAGGGAGAGAACCGGGTTTGGGTTTGAAGAAAAGCTGAAAGTTGTCTCCCGACAGGAAGGCGGATTTGCCAGACTATGTGGAGACCCCCCAAGTGTACCGGGCAGTGGTCCACCTGACGTCATCCCTTGTCCGGTACGGGGTCGGAGTTTGAAAGGACATTACTGTTATCTTTCAATGAATAAATATGTGTTGATCTTATACATACTTATAGATATATAAAACAGGGTACTTTAGGCATGACAAGATGTCACAGAACAATGAACGTTTCGGTAAAAAAGCCTCTAAAACAAATAAAACTAATCAAATGAAATGAAAAGTTAGCAGCGGTGTTATCCCAAGCCAGAAAGGCTTTTTTGCCGAAACGAGGCATGTCTCTACTTTACAGTTTAGAGACCATATCAACGCTTTTGTTCTGATGGGAGTACTCCACACTGACATTGTCTGACGTAGGAATGTGCGCGTCAGTCGTACATTGATACACAATACTTGCGAGAGTCAATTTTCATCGGTTTATTGGCGTACATCAGAAATGTCATTTATTTCAATAATTTGACCAAGTATTTCACCAATTATACAGTCTCAGTAATGGTTCCTCCTATGGGTTTTGTCATAGGGTGACGTTCAAGGTGTACGACTGTTGTTGGTCCCAAGTAACGAATCTTGAGACAAGAGTGCACAACGTCTCAATAACAAACCTGGGAAAACCCCGACAGTATTTTTAGAATTTCTTGACTTACACCATAAACGTTATTAGATGTTTGACCTTTAGTCACTTTGTTACCCTTGATCTGTCGGAATTCTAAGACATTATGTTACGTCATTACGTTTTGATGGTTGGAGTTGTAAGACTTTGTGTCACGTGGCTATGATTGACTTGTTGGAGTTCTAATATATTATATCACTTGGTTACGGTTGACTTATTGGAATCGTAAGACATTATGTTCTTTGTTGCGGTTGACTTGGAATTGTAAGACTTTATCTGCTGTGGTCACTGTTGAGTGGTGCTATTTCTTTTCTAAAAGGTCAATGAAAATTAAGTATATTTGTCAGGGAGGGGCAGCTGATAATGATGGCATGGGATCCCCACAGAATATGATCCCGACAGCACATGGGATCCGTTCTCTGAAAGCGGTTTAACAACGACCTGATAAAACAAAATTGCTGGTGTGAATTTCTCCCTGACACAGAAGAACTCATACGCTGAAAGATTGCTGAAACCACTGGGGGATGGTCTGGTGCGGACTCCTGGGAGACGCGTGAAATGAATTGGCTGCTTAAATGTGGACATTCATGGGACAACCTGTCAGTCATAGCCTTACAGTATATAAATTATTGCCACATGGGCAGACAAGAATTATCCATGTAGAGACAAGAATTGTAGACATTATTTGCGGTGCCATGTTGGAGAGACACAGCCGTGTTGATTTCATTGAAAGTGTTTTTATTGCTTTACATTAATATCATTGAATTCTGTTAAATAGTTGTATGTATACTGGTGAGATGTTATGATCTACTAGTGAGATCTTATGGTCTACTAGTGAGATTTTAAGGTCTACTAATGAGATGTTAAGGTCTACTAGTGAGATGTTAAGGTCTACTAGTGAGATATTAAGATCTACTAGTGAAATTTTAAGGCCTACGAGTGAGATTTTAAGGCCTACTAGTGATATGTTAAGGTCTACTAGTGAGATAATAAGATCTACTAGTGAAATTTTAAGGCCTACTAGTGAGATTTTAAGGCCTACTAGTGATATGTTAAGGTCTACTAGGGAGATGTTAAGGTCTACTAGTGAGATATTAATGTATACTAGTGAAATAATAAGGTCTACTAGTGAGATTTTAAGGTCTCCTAGTGAGATTTTAAGGTCTACTAGTGAGCTGTTAAGGTCTACTAGTGAGCTGTTAAGGTCTACTAGTGAGATGTTAAGGTCTACTACTGAGATCTAAGGACTAACGGTGAGAGAAGTCCACAAAGTTCACTCAGGTTTTTTATCCACACCAGTTTGAATTTAAACTTCCTTTCCTCTTGTCCATAGCCTAAAATGTTCTACAAGTTGTTTATATGAAAAATGATGTTAAATTGATTTATGTTATTCTTGTTAAAAATGCAGTACCTTTCAGACATTAAAATAGATATTTGCCAATCAGACGAGATAATAAATGTTGGACATCAGACGAAATAAAAAAAAAAATATTGGCCAATCAAACGAAATAATAAATATTTGCCATCAGAAGAAATAAGAAAATATTGGCTAATCAGATGAGATAATAAATAGAGCCATCAGACGAAATAAAAAAAATGGCAAATCAGACGACATAATAAATAATGGCCATCAGACGAAATAAACAAAAATATTGGCAAAGCAGACAGATTTATAATATTGGAATATCAGATTTTTTCATAAATAGTGACCTATCAGACAATATAATAAACATTTCCATATCACATGAGATAATAAATATTGGCCCATCGAATGAGATAAAAAAAAATATTGGCCAATCAGACGAATTAATAATAATTAGCCGTTTGGATGAGATAATAAATATTGGCAAATCAGACGAGACATAAATATAGGCAAATCAGAGGAGCAATAAATATTTGCCAATCAGACGAGAAATAAATATTGGCCAATCAGACAAGACAACAAATATTGGCCTATCAGATGAGAAATAAATATTGGCCAATCAAATTAGAAGTAAATATTGGCCAATCAGATGAGAAATAAATATTGAATAATCAGATGAGAAATAAATATTGGCCAATCAGATGAGAAGTAAATATTGGCCAATCAGATGAGAAATAAATATTGGCCAATAAGATGAGAAGTAAATATTGAACAATCAGATGAGAAATAAATATTGGCCAATCAGATGAGAAATAAATATTGGCCAATCAGATGAAAAATAAATAGTGGCCAATAAGATGAGAAGTAAATATTGGCAAATCATATGAGAAATAAATATTGGCCTATAAGATGAGAAATAAATATTGGCCAATAAGATGAGAAGTAAATATTGAACAATCAGATGAGAAATAAATAGTGGCCAATCAGGCAAGACAACAAATATTTTCCCATCAGATGAGATAAAAAAATTAGTCATTTAGACGCGATTACCCGCGTGTTATTTTATGATTTAGATTTTGTTAAAGTTGAAGACAACTGTTTGATCATTGCTGGGCGATGGCTCTATTCGTACTACAAAAGTCGATGACGCTCTTAATAGGAAGACTAAAGGTCGTCCTAAAAATACATCATTTGTTTATTTTGTCTACTCCTATGCGTTAGTTTCTGATTAAAGATAACGTCGGTAATTTCCAACCTAAGAATAAACGACAATAATTGATAACAAGTGCAACGTAGCATATAAACATATTTTTGTTGTGATAAACTTCAAAACAGAATGCTTCATTACCTTATCAAGATTCGATGACGTCATCGGCATTCAGCATCTCCGATACTCTCCAACACTTGTCCCCGACAATTTTTTTTTCGTACGTCCGTTCATCGTTCACAATCGACTTTGAGAGTAGTTGAAGACTTAGTAGAAAGCTTCCACCGGCTGAGCTGTTTCTGACTGTGGATAGAATCCTCGTGGAAGATACGTGTCCTTAAGGTCAAACAATTTAATCAAAGTCGTGAAAAGCGTCAATCTTCACTAAGATGTCCTCTCGCTCTCCCTGGCACTACAGACACATTAACATTTAGAAAATCTGGGGCTTTGCTGCGCGGCAGGATCTCTTTTATTAAGTCACTTTTTTATTCTTAACTTCTCGTTCCCTTCACTTCAATGAAATTCTACTGTTAGTATCCGGGATTTATGACAAGAAAATTGAATTGCAGTTTCAAAAATCCTTTTTTTTTTTTTTAAACTCTTATTTTTAATTTAAATGATAAAAAAAATTTTTTTTATCCTCATCGCATGTTTAAAAATGTATCGGTATATTTATCTATATATTCATTGTTGTATTTATAGATGTATTTATTGATGTGTATTACTGGCGCACACTTCAGCAAATGACATCGAATGACTTATATCTATATCTTGACCAAGTCTCAAAATGTCCAACAACTGCCCACCTAGACTTGTCCCCACGGAATAGTTGAGTAGCAGAAAACCTGTTCCCCAAGTAGTCACACACTGCTTGCTGACCGTCAACCAAGGCCGCTCTTAACATCCCCAGCCCCCGGGTCAGCACATGCTAGGAGCGCCGTCCATGCTCTCCCCTTGACTTCCGCATGACAACTGCACGCGAGCGATGCGCGTGCGAACATTGTGGCTCGTGTTACGTCCCCTTGTTTTATTTTCCCGCCATCGAGGGACGTCTGCCTTCAAAGGTTCAGGTTTGATACCGTAGCGGCCCCTTAGCTCTCGTCTGCTGCGTTGGTTGAGATGCTACTCTGTCTGTAGCCGGGACTTCTTTCAGCTCAGAGCTACTTTTAGCTTGTCACAGATTTCTTTGCTGTTTTGTTCCGTTTTATAACGCGCCAGAAAGGGTTTAGAGGCCCACAGGCTTTTTGTGTCAGTTATGTTACAAAATGCTCTCTTGAAATAAAGACAGTCGAGTGTCAGATGGATCTGTCGTTAATATCCATGCGACTGCCCGTGTTCTGCCATCTGATACATGAGACGGCGTCCTCATATTCAATTTTAAGTCCCTTAAGAATAGTATGTCCAAGAAGAGCCTGATGGTAGTCTACGTGTTAACTTCAAACAAATCCTACCTTTAAATGTTCCAATTTTTCTCAGTCATATATAATTTACCACAATCCTACCTTTATATTGTCAACTTTGTCTAAGTTATATATAATATATCACTCTCCTACCTTTATATTGTCAACTTTGTCTAAGTTATATATAATATATCACTCCCCTACCTTTATATTGTAAACTTTGTCTCAGCTAAATATAATATATCACTTTCCTACCTTCATATTTTCTACGTTGTCTCAGTTACATATAATATATCACTTTCCTACCTTTATATTGTAAACTTTGTCTCAGTTAAATATATCACTTTCCTACCTTTATATTTTCTACGTTGTCTCAGTTACATATAATATATCACTTTCCTACCTTTATATTGTCAACTTGGCCTCAGTTAAATATAATATATCACTTTCCAAACTTTATATTGCCAACGTTATATTTCTGTAATAGTGATACATACTAATTATCTGCAGCAGGGGCGGATTAAGACTGCACGGGGCCCTGGGCTGCAATCAAACGGGGGCCCTATCCAGCCAGCATTCTTAAAATAAAATGATTGTTAACAGCTAATATAAGTCTGTAACTAAATCTTAATAATGAAAAAAAACCTAACTGTTTGATGTGTTCGCGGTAGTTATAATTGAGTGTGAAAAGAAAAAAAATAAATGCCCTTGCTGGGAATGGAACCCGACACCGGTAGCCCCACGAGCATGCACTATACCCACACGGCCAGCGGAACTTCTCGAAAATGTGAAATTTTAAAAATATAAACTATATTTTATATAATGCGAAGTGAATCGATTAAAGTTTTTCGATTATTAGGTACTTTATCAATACTATCATGTCTGAACGCGATAAGTTGTATAGAGAGTATTAATTAATTTATTATAATTTCAAGGGTTCGTGCAAACTTTTGTACACTTTTATTATAAAATATAAAAAGTTTGGGGGCCCCTAAACCGTCGGGGGCCCGTGGCTTTAGCCCGTTCAGCCCCCCCCCCTTAATCCGCCATAGCTCTGCAGTTTGTATTTTTTAAAACTATTGCTTCCGAAGAACTTGATTTAAATTATAACAGGTCCCTTACTTTTGTTCAACGTTCAATAACACTTGACAAAATAACCGACTGGATTATTCTAGACCTCAAAATTTAACCCAAGCACGTTCTGTGCGTAATATTGGATGAGCTATGTAATAAATAACCAGGATTAGCTCGTTGTTACGAAATGTGCGAGTCTATGCTTGTGAGATTGTGTGTGTGCGCGCATGCGTGTGTGTGTGGGCAGTGTGGGGTTGTTTGTTGGAGTGTGTGTGTTTGTGTGTGTTGCTGTATTTACTCAAACTAGCTGAGATGCAGAGGCGTCACTAGGGTTGGTGTCACCCGGGGCGGTTGCTCATGGTGTCACCCCCCCCCCCATGATTTAATCCATAGAACGTGTTTTCCAGTGCCAAATAAAGGGAATATATAGAATTTTATGGTCTGGTGTCACCCCACTGATGGTGTCACCCGGGGCGGCCCGCCCCCTCCGCACCCCCCTAGCGACGCCACTGCTGAGATGAATGAGTTATAACAATAATTGACTCAAACTAGCTGAGATTATTGCGTTTTATTTACAGTTGACTCAATCTAGCTGAGATAAAAGAGTTTTATGTACAGTTGACTCAAACTAGCTAAGATGAATAAGTTATATCAACAATTGACTCAAACTAGCTGAGATGTATGAGTTATATCAATTGATTCAAACTAGCTGAGATAAATGAGTTTTATGTACAGTTGACTCAAACTAGCTGAAATAAATGAGTTATATCAACAATTGACTCAAACTAGCTGAGATGAAAGCATTGACTCTGACAGACCGAGATGATTGAATTTTATCAACAATCATCCTGTCAATTTTCACCCTTGTTCAATCCCATCAACTGGGTGCCATGTAATAACATTGCGTTGTGCAGACCTTCGGGGAGTCTCATGTTGTTGTCATGTGGAATTGGTTGGGGGGAGGGGTCGGGGGTCATCTTTTTAAGAGCTGTGCAAGTCTAAATAAATATTTTAAAAAAAACAGCTTCGCCCACTTGCTTATGTTGTAGAATATAATTAAAGTATTAATTAAACGAATAAAAAAAATGAGTCGTGAATTAATAGTAAATAAAAATTATTTAATCATTCAAATAGCGAATGTTTAAGATATTTTTCCCATTCACTTTAAACGATCTTGAGAAATATATCCACGATGAAACTGAATTAAAATAAACAGGTTTTTTAAATTTGAAATCTTGCACTGAATGGGCCAAGTGGCCCCTAAATTTCGTTGTTGTTGTTTTTTTCTTATAAATTAGTTTGAGAAAATTAATATATATATTGACCTACCTTAGTGCATAAATCTTAGAATCTATATAAGATTACTGTAGGGCACTGATTTCTTTATTTCCGTTCCCGCGGGGCAGGGGACCCCAAATGTCTTTTTTAGTAAACGTTTAAGACTTTATTACCCATTCAATTTTTAAGGATCTTGATAAATGTAAGTAAATGTATGCATTATGGTATTGATTCTAATGAACATGTGTTTTGAACTTAACACCCTGCAACAAATGGGCCCATGGGCCCTAAATGCCTTTTTTAAAATAAATTATTTTAAGCGTTAGATAGTGAGAAAGTAACTGGATTTTGATCAAACTTAGTATAAAAAACTTACGAGCATAAATTAAATAACTATATGGCACTGAACTCCTAATGTCCATTCCCTTGGAGCTTGGGGTCCCAAATGTCTTATTACTGAACGTAAATAACTCTATTCCCCATTCAATTTTACACGATATTGAGAAAAAAAGCTTGAGTACAATGGCAAGTAACAAAAAAATTAAATTAGCATTCATTTTGGGGTCGGGGCTCAAAATATCTTTTCTTCTTTTGTAAACTTTTAAATTATTAATTTATTTATTGGTTTGCTATGAAACTTGGACTTTATTTGTTTTTTGGCACACGTCCGCAAAGGATTCTGGCATAAGTGTTTTTAAAACGTACCACTCATTGCTTTCTTTAAATGTATTCATTTTTACTGAGACTGTTGCAACGCACGACTGGTCTGCTAGTGCTTTATAAAAGTAACAATGTACAGAACCTCAGGGGAAAAAACAACACAAAACATTCAAAGTACAAATAAATATTTTTTTACAACGTGGGCACTTTATACTAGAAATTCGTATACAACTCTCTCACTTAGAGAAACAGGCCGTCGTTATTTCATTTCTACTTGTAGGCAGATGCGTCACCAGGGTTGGCGTCATCCAGTGCGGTAGCTCGTGATGTCACGCCCGCTCGACTTACTCCATAGACTTCTTTCGAGTCTGCCAATACTAAATAACGGGAACATACAGAATATTACATGTTGGTGTCACCTCTTGTGAGGTTTCATCCGGTGAGATCAGCACCCACCTTGTGACGCCTCTGTCTATCACTAAAATCTCTTATTTATCACGCACCCAGCATGATATCTCATACCTCCATTGGTCTACATCGGAAGCTGGCCAAAAATAGGACTCATCCATTAAATCCCTGCTGAGCTTTTCAATTAGTTTATGTCTAATACTCGAGCCAATCAAATAAGTTGTTACTACTGAAAGTTGACCTTCGTATCTATTTAAAGATTGCGTAGTCTCCAACGCCTCACCCACAACTTTTAGGTACACAAACAACGAATGTAGTGACCGTAAAGAAGATAAGTAGGTGGAGAGTTTCCAGGCGACTTTTTAAAAATATTCTTTTAGACGTAATCATACCGTTATTTTTGGGTATTTTATTAAAATACTTGTTTACTTACCGTATTAGTGTGACCTATCGCATATGGTGGTAAACACGATTTCTCGGTCAATGATAAAAAGACTTACAGTTATTTCCACACTATTTAGTCGGTCAGTATTTAGTCAAGTCTCGGTGAAATATTTCTGTCATAAAGAAAGAGCCACATTGAAGTTTAAGAATGCACTGTTTGACTGTTTGGAATTAGAAACAACAGACATCAGAACTCTGAAAAAAAAACGTTTATAAGTTAAGTTCAGCATCAGAGAATGACATGTATTTTAAAAGGTCATATGATTCCTTTGCTAGTATTTAAGACTCGACTTTGCATCAATATGAACACTCGTGTTCATTATTATAACAACTTTAGTCGGAAATACTTTGTTGGATGGCACTAACCCATTATGTCTGCTTCCCTAGCGTAAGATTACTTTCCTTTCATTCCGCAGCCTCGCTTTAAAACAGTAGGCGGAAATGACAATTTTATAAACTAAATAATCTAACCCAAGGCCGTGTGAGGTTTGAACACAAAGTGTCGTCTGCTCCGTTGAATGCACTTTCTTATCGTGGTCCCGCCCACCGCCCACTTGAAGGGCGCACGCCGCGTTCCACAACTCCATCTTATTACTGCCCTTTTAAGCTCTTCTACGTGAAAAGAAGATAATCTTTTACCACGTTTTAAAGACGGAATTTTTATACAGTGTTCCTTAATCTGTTTTTGGGTTTATCGGTTATTGTATTGTTGTTGGGTTTTGTTTTCATGTGTTGTTTTAATATAGTTGGGCTTTTGGTTACTTGCATTGTTATATTATCGTAGGGCTGTTGGTTTCATATGTATTTGTACTATAGTTGGCATGTTGGTTTTATGTGCTGTTTTACTATAGTCGGACTGTTGGTTTAATTAGTTGTATTAATAGTAGGGCTGTTGGATTCATGTGTTCTTCTAATACAGTTGGGCTGTTTGTTTCATGTCTAGTTGTGCTATCGATGGTTTGTTTGTTTGTTTCATATCCTGTTATTCTATCGTTGTTGTTTTGTTTTTTTAAATAGATGTATTCTAAGGTTGAGTGAGTGCTAAACAATTGTCTGGAATACTCTAAACTCTAAACTAAACGTTACTATCTTATCACTAATTCATCCTGCGAAGCAGTCTTTCAGCCATCTACGAATGTTTTTAGAGAGATATTATCTTTAAGTCACCAGGTACAAGGGATCTCACGGGGTTAACATCGACCAGGGTCACAAAGAATAGAAATATAGTTTTGGAACCACTGAATAGACCAGACCTTGAATGAAAGTAAGTTAACAAAAATATTCAATTGACATCTGTCTACGCTATTCTCTCACCCCAAATTACGCGATCGATTAAAAGTGTCTGGTCCACCCACAGACAATGTCTTCCATCAAGCACGCAACAGTTTCACCGGTTTTTTTTTTTGGTACCATCATCTTCCTACATCAAAATTACCAATTTCAACCCCACCCCCCATCACATGCAAGAGTCGTTCCCTTGTGGGGTGGGGATTAACGGCATCGAAGCAATACTCGAGTTGGTCATATTTCCTTTTCTGGTTAATCGAACGCATCACATTATAAAAACCAAGCTACTTCCTTTAGTGGTAATCGTATCAGCCATCGAATACAATGCCATTCTAACAGGATCGCTATCGTTGCTTTTATTCTACTCGGGATTTCGATTTTTTTATCTGCATGCTCGATCCAATATCTCTATGTATGATCGCCGGCATATTCCCAGACCGTTGCATGAACCATTTCATTGTTTGCTGCGATGACCGTCAGACCAACAGATCATTGCAGCCATCAGAAAATACTTATCGGTTTCCGGGGAGGTAATGCACATCTCTGTTGTCATTTCGTGAGAATGGAGTTACCAATAAGTTAATAACGTTGTGTAAGTGGAATAGTGTGTCACAGACCGGTATTTTTATGTTTGCATTGTGTGGTTGGAAAAAGAGGTTCCACGGTAGCTCCTGTACTCCTGTACCATACAGTGGTTGGAAATATAGCTTAGAGGTTGCTCCTGTATCATAGAGTGGTTGGAAATAGAAGCTCAGAGGTTGCTCCTGTATCATAGTGTGGTTGGAAATAAAAGCTCAGAGGTTGCTCCTATATCATAGAGTGGTTGGAAATACAAGCTCAGAGGTTGCTCCTATAGCATAAGGTCATTGGAAATAGATGCTCAATGGTAATCAGTATAAAATAGAGTGGTTGGAAATAGAATCTTATTGGTAGCCCCAATACACAGTTTGTATTTGCACGAAGCCTGTAATATCTTACTGTAGTTCTCTCTGTCTGCTCACCCATTCGTCAGCTAAGCTCTTCGGAAGACACGCGTATTATTTCTATTCCTAAGACACGCACTAACACATTTGGAGACAGGTCTTTCTCTTTTTGTTGCTTTCAAACAATGGAATTCTCTACCATTACACATTCGTAGTATTTCAAATTCTAAGGTCTTCAAGACTGCACTAAAAACACATCTCTTCCTATTTCACTTTCAAAATTAATTCAATAACAATGAAGCATTATTTTAAACCAAAAATGTAGCTTATATGAACCGTAAAGTCATTACATGTTGTAGCTGGATATGAACGTTTTAAATTGAATGCAATGACAATCACATCTGCTACTATATTTATGTGAAGCACTGTGAGCCCACCTGCTGGCATAACCCAAATTATCAAATTATTTTATTATCCTTAAGTATTGGTAATATAATGGCAAAGTTATACAATAATGATTTTTATTTTATGTTACGTACCTTACAATATATTTTTAGAAACATTAAAAAAACAGATTTGTAAAAATCCTTTGTATACGAGACATAACTAAAAGAATGTTCTTTATAATACGCATCGCACGACACTCCAAAAATATTCTTTAGCTATGTCGCAAATATATAAAATAATGTAAAGGATTTAAGGTTTTAAAAAATTTTAAATTTTTTTTTTTTAAATTTAACAGTCTGCATGCAAAATTTTAGCTCGATTTGATCATGGGAAATGGGTTATAAAAACATGTGTAACAAAGTGCGCATCGCGAGACGGATTAGCAGTTAATAGCATTTATATTTAAAGATCAGAAATATACTTTTTAAAAGTATCGTCAATATAATACGCACCGCACATCGCAACAGGAAAGTATAAAAAAATTTTGTTCATTAAAATACGCACCGCGACACTCGTGCACAAAATATAACATGCTACTTAGAAATAAATAATGATAATCTTAAAAAAATCATTAATTTAATTACAGTACATTCCATTGATCTGAATTTTGAAAAATCATTTTTATCGTCGCCACGAGTCTGACTGCATAATTTCAGCTCATTAGCAGACGTTAGTGGGTTGGGAATCTATCATAGTTTATTCGGCAAACAATTAAGTAAGCAGACGCCAAAAGTTAATATGAAGGATTTAATAATAATTTGTAAAAAAAACTACAATATTTTATTATATCAATATTTGCACCCGAAAACCATCGCATTTCATACACTTAACAACATATTAGTTCATCTGCATTTTGTAATCACAATCCACGTTGGTAAACAATAAAATCGCATATCGACATTTGCCATCATTCGTCGACATCCTACATTGAACTGAGTGCAGCGTATAGTTTGGATTTTCTACTTATCTCGTCATTTACATAACAAATCCACTAACAATTGATTATTTAAGATGAGTTCCCGGGCCTGGTAAAAGTTTAAAACACAGACCATATTTGTCCCGTGGGCTTGAGTTTAGACACGCTTGGTTTATGTCCTAATTTCAGTTAAACCTCTTTTATTTTAATGAATATAGATTAGAGCAGTGGTTCTTAACGTGGGTTCGATCGAACCCTAGGGGTTCGGTGAGTCAGTCGCCGGGGTTCGGCGGAGGGAGGTCAAGACAGCACCCGACTCAAGGCATCTATATTACTACTAATAATGAAGGGTTCGGTGAATGTGCATATGAAACTGGTGGGGTTCGGTACTTCCAAAAAGGTTAAGAACCACTGGATTAGAGGAAAAAGTAGGTACTACACACAAAGAGTAATAGATTAAAAAATTGTGTTGTAGATCAACACACTGAGTGGTAGACCAACACATTGTGGAGCATATCATCACATTGCGTAGCACAGTAGCACACCTGCACATTGTGTCGCACATGTGCACATTGTGTAGCACAGCAGCACATTGTGTAGCACATCAGCACATTGTGTAGCACATCAGCACATTGTGTAGCACATCAGCATATTGTGTAGCACATCAGCACATTGTGTAGCACATCAGCACATTGTGTAGGACAGCAGCACATTGTGTAGCACATCAGCACATTGTGTAGCACATCAGCACATAGTGTAGCACAGCAGCACATTGTGTAGCACAGCAGCACATTGTGTAGCACAGCAGCACATTGTGTAGCACAGCAGCACATTGTGTAGCACATCAGCACATTGTGTAGCATAGCAGCACATTGTGTAGCACAGTAGCACAGCAGCATATCGTCTAGCACATCAGATCATTGTAGCACAGTAGCACATCAGCACATTGTGTAGCACATTAGCACAGCAGCACATTGTGTAGCACAGTAGCACAGCAGCACATTGTGTAGCACAGCGGCACATTGTTTAGCACATCAGCACATTGTGTAGCACATTAGCACAACAGCACATTGTGTAGCACAGTAGCACAGCAGCACATTGTGTAGCACACTAGCACAGCAGCACATTGTGTAGCACAGCGGCACATTGTGTAGCACAGTAGCACTGCAGCACATTGTGTAGCACAGTGGCACATTGTGTAGCACATCAGCACATTGTGTAGCACAGTAGCACAGCAGCACATTGTGTAGCACAGTAGCACATCAGCACATTGAGTAGCACAGCGGAACATTGTGTAGCACAGTAGCTCATTGTGTAGCATATCATCACATTGTTTAGCACACCAACAGATTGTTTTTTAGATCAAGTGAATCTAAACGAAGCAGATATCGTTGCTCACATGAAACCCAGGGGTCAGCTTAACGCCCCAAAAATGTTCTTAAAAAACTCAGAGCCTTTAAACCACGTAACGTCTTGCGCCTCCCCCGCAGAGTATCGATTCTCGGCCAATCAACATTCTGTGTCATTTCTTCGTGGTGCTGTTAAGGACAAAAAAATCAAATTTTAGGCATTAGCAAATTTTTTTTTACAATTATAGTTTGTTCCTGTTTTTTTAATTTGTTTGGGTTTATTTCTAGGGCAATTTATGACCAGGTTTAATCCACGATTCATTTTTTAAAACTTAAGGCCGCATTTATTTCACGTTTTCCCAAGGAATTGCAACATGCTGACACAAGCCACGCATCTGAATAATGCGTGGTCCGATATGGTGGCTGTGGGGTGGGTTGAAAACGTCTATATTTCATGTCTAAGGATTTCTCTCTGTACAAGCTACAAGAGGTGATAGATTCTCTACAAAGTTTACTTTCAAAATTAATTTTAAAAACAGACACAAATTGCCTTACAAAATCAATCAAGCTTACATGCACCGTAATGTCATTATATGTTTTATTTGGGCTATGAATGTTTGACACTGGGTGAATTGGTAATCATGTGTGATACTAATTTTATGTGAAGCGCCGTGAGCCCAGTTGCTAGATTGGGTACAGTTCATGTCCATGTCTGTCAATGTCATAGACACATAAGTCACATATCCAGTCTTCTACAAAGCAGTGCAATAAAAACCCAATCAATTCAAGCCTAACCTCTCTGCTTGTTGACCGCATCATTTCAACCATTCACTATTAACAGTGGAACTTTTCGACTTAACTTCCATCAGCTAGTAAAGTTAAATAACATTTTGGTATGAAGACTTGGAACAAGAAACCAATGATTTTACTGGACCTACATTAATGTACCCTGGGCTTAAGATGACCATTTTTATCTTATGATTGATTTCTCTTGGTCAATTATTACCTGCTCTTGGTTTTAAGATTGCCTTCTCTTGGTTAAGAATTACCTTCTCTTAGTTTCTGATTACCCTATCCTAGCTTCTGATTACCTTGTCTTAGTTTCTGATTACCGTCTCATATCTTCTGATTATCTTTTCTTAGTTTCTGATTACCGTCTCATATCTTCTGATTATCTTCTCTTAGTTTCTGATTACCTTCTCTTAGTTTTTGATTACCGTCTCCAGTCTTCTGATTATTCTCTTTTCTCTTGGCTTATGATTACCCTCTCCTATCTTCTGATTATCTTCTCTTAGTTTCTGATTACGGCAGTCCCATAACGGATGGTCATAGGGTGTGATATGTTAAATACAACATATAATGACATTAAGGTGCATATACGCTACATTTGTCATTTAAGATATGCTTAATTGTGGTCTAATTAATTTTGAAAATAAATTTTGAAGAGATGTGTTTGAGTGCAGTCTTCTTTACAATCATCTCGTTATGCTGATAAAATATGAGGCCTCGTGATTACGTCATTCAGACCTCGAGCCATGATGTCAGCAACACAACACAAACACTCAAAAAAAAATATATTAAAATTTTTTTTTAAAAATTGGCCGTGTGGAGGCGGATATATTTTTCTATTCATCCGACCCTCCGTGGGACGGGGATGAATATTGGATCCTGGAACTGTTGGACACGCCCCATTTTATAGCACGGCTCTATAGCGACATCCGTCAAGTGTCGCTCTTATCTGAAGATCAATCATGAAATGTCCTGGCGCCTGCGCGGCAGGTGTAAGGTAGCCACATGTTGTAAGTACTCAGCTTACTTCAAGTAAACGTTTAAACACAGGCGACTACAATAAACTTACAAAATAGTAAATAAATAATTCAAGGGTACGACGGTACTACATAGTCTCATTCATTTAGTGGCCCGAACACTATCAGAAGAATCCATTTGTTTAATTCACTTGTTCATTTTGTGTTCTATTCTGTGACCTTATCGAAATGTGCCACTTTCACTTGATACATATTTTGTAGACACCGATATAAGGAATGGTGTTACGCCAATGTTAAGGGTGGTGTTATGCCTGCGTTAAGGATGATATTATGACATGTGAAGAATGGTGTTACAACCATGCTAAGGGGGGCGTTACGCCCATGATAACGATGGTGTTTCGCCCAAGTGAAGGATGATGTTACGTCATGTGAAAGATGGCGTTACTAACGATCTCGCCGTAAGGGCAAGCACACAACACCCACACGACCACTGCTGACCGGTAACGTTACGGTCAACCGTGTCCAGTTACAAGATGAACCTTCATCAGTTGGGATATCATCGCTCTCTACCCACGTCATAGCGGCCCGAAGTTCTCAGAAAACACTACGTTGGTTATAGACCTTTAGTTAAAACTCAACAACATGGAGTTATGGACCTTTGATTCAAACCCAACATCACGGAGTCGTGGATCTTAGAGTTATGTGTTGCACGGCATTTGTTTGAATTTAGTGACGTCACACGCTCTGTTCTTCATGGCGGGGGGGGGTGGGGTGGCGGGGGCGTCTTGGTTTCGATCATTTTAAAAAGCACCGTGAAATTTCTTGTAAGACATTAAACTACAGGATGACAAAAACGATGACAAGTGAGTGAAGGCTGCTAGGTGTGTTTAAGAAATTATTTTTTAGGACGACGACTGAAGATGCTAATCTGAGCATCTCCACTATTTAATCCTTGCAGGTGTCCAATAGAAAATCTGCATCGCAAGATTATTGATATATAATGTTTTTAATTACATCTAATAAACTTTGCGTACGTAAAAATGATCAAATGACATAAACGTGACTTGTGTAATTAATTTATCTATTTTTAATTATAATATTTATTTGTTAATAATGCAACTTCTTTTCAGAAGATTATTGGATCCTAAACTTATCCATGATTTGTGTCTCGTCTTGCATTTTTATTAGCGTTTTAAATTTTGATGGAGTGTTAGTTTTCCTTGTTTGAATAGGCAACCCATACCACGTCCGTATTCCAGACGTGAAGAAGGAGAATGTGTATCTTTGTTCTCGTATGCGGAATGAGAAAAGTGTTTTATCCCTATGTCTATCTGAGTGTTGTATTGAGTTACCATTGTGTTGTATTTCCACGTTAGAATTACTTGCCTATGTATTATTACCACGTTACTCTTTTTAAATTATTACTTAATTAATTACTTAAAATCCATTTCTACAATTTGCTACCAACACTAAGACAAGGGACGGTAAAATGTTTCTGTTACCCATAAGCCACCTGGATTGCGGATCGAGTTTACATAATCGTTTTTTCTTTCCGTATCGTCAAGTTCAATTTTTATATACGTTGTTTAAATGCAACAATTGACGTCATCATGCTCTGCGGCAGGAGGAGGGAGATTCTACGGAGTTGAGACTCAATAAAATTCTCCAGTTTTTTTAATTGTTTTTTTCCATCGACTAAAACAAAATCTATATTCTAAAGTCTAATTTGTGTTTGCAACTTTGCATTTATTTTTGTATATTTTACCAGTAAGTTTGTTGCACAATTGTTAGAAAAACAAAGAATGGATCGCGATTGCGGTTCGTTGTTCCTTCAAAATGGTTTAAGCATCTAGCTTTTTTAATTATCTATTTAGCCCTGTATCTTTAACTGTTAGGGTGAAGACAAAAAGAAAATAAGAAAAAATACATGTCATTTCTACATTAAAGTCTAGAAGCAGTGCTTCTCAAACCTTCTCAGACTTTTTAGTATTGTGGACTGGCAGGAATTGGTCTGAAACAAATTCAGCGTAGAGGTTGGCAAGACTTTTAAACTTCACAGTATCGTTTACCAATGTGTTCTTTGTGCCAAACATCTTAGATGCGATAAAGCCAGTTATAAGAGCTATAAATTCGATTTGCTCTAAAGACATGTTTCATCGCTGGTTTCACCAGTTTCTTATTGACATTCACGGAGAAAACGAAGTTTTGGTGTGTCACGATGATGTAGGACTTTCGGAAGTTTCGAATAAAAAATATTTTACGTTATCCAACACACCAGTGCAAATCTATTGTTTAAGTTTGTGGAATATATATATATACTAATTCCGTGCTATCATTTTTTTTCTATTTTAGAGTAAATTGAAGTGAGCTAATCACCAAAATTTTTGGCTTTTCTTTTAACCCCATGACCTGCGATTATGACTTCGTATTGAAGTTCATACAGACTAATTTTTCATTAAGATTAAAATAAATCAATTCAAGCTGGTTGTAAAAATTGAAATAAGAGCAACGCGGTCCAAACTAAATTTTTTTTTTTTTTTTAAACTCTAACTAAATATTAATAATGAGCAACAAAGCCCGTCCAAGGACGTTCCGTCGTCTTTTCGGTGGCATGTTGTACCTCCCCTCCAACAGCCGTCTCGATCGGTCATAAATTTGCATTATGTTGAAAATACCATTCATTATAGCTGTAATAAATAACCAGTTAAAACAAAATTTTTGACTTTAAACCCCAACGTGCAGCTTAAATTTCTGTTTATTGTTGTTGTTGTTTTTAGCGCATTTTCGAGAAGTCGAAATGCGCTATTGTATCCGTTTTGTCCGTCTGTCCGTCCGTCCGTCTGTCATTACCCTAGATCTCAGCATCCATAAGTCCTAGACCCATGATGTATATATGTTTTTTGTATGTCCTGACCTGCCATTTGTGCATCAACACTCAGTTACTCGATCCGACCTCTTGTAGTGGCAGTAGAGCTCCTGGAAGTAGGAAAGTCCTAGACCCATGATGTATATCACAAGAGTTCCTACCACCTCCAACACACAAGAATTCCTACCACCACCAACACACAAGAGTTCCTACCACCGCCAACACACAAGAGTTCCTAAAAATTCATAAAAATATGTCTAAAATCTAAACACAATTACTGATAACTACATAATGCTGATATCTAACATAATTACTGATACATAATACGAAAATGCGCTAACACGTCCTGAGTCCAAAAAGGGACCAGGCTTAACATGATTTTTTTTTGTTTTTTTACTTTTTATAAATTTATTTCAAAACTTATTAATATATATTTAATTTGATTAAACAAATTCATTACTACACTGATATCCGGATACTATTCGGATCTGCCAAAAGATCAACCAGAAGATGTCGAAATTCTCGATATCCGGTCCGAATATTCGGCATGCAGGGTATCCGGCTGTCCCCTAGTTTATTACAACAGGAATAGCATTTAATTATTTATGTGTTTATAAGTATCTCTATATTAGAAATATTTGACTTGGGCCATCGTTTTCCATGTAAATTCACACACTAAAAACAGAGTTATAATTATAATTTTTAATTAATAACGAAATATGTATCACAACAGAATTTAACAAAATTCACCACTTCATTTACACATTAAAAAAATAAACCCCTTGCATCGTCTTACAATTGTAATGTTAAAATTTTTACGTAGATTATGTATATAAATAGAGTGCCCGTAAAAAAGCCACAGCTCAATTTTATACACGAAAATGTACGCACCTTAGTTTGAAAATATAATATTTTTGAAAGCCGCAACTCAAAATAAAGTCTTGGGGGAAAAAAACTGCACAAAAAGTAACTCGCTTTGAACGTCGGCGTAAACTTGTTCAATATGAGAATGTTGTTTTTTTTTCTGATTGGCTATGGGATTCTTTAAGAATCTCGGGAACCAATCGCTATCGATGACCTCACAGAAAATTGCCTATTATTATATAAAAACTAGCTAATTACCCGCGCTTTCAGTTAGCGTTTAGAACCGGTAAACACTAATTCAATATCCCTTTGATTTCAATCTAAATCATGATGGATATGCTTAATATATTAACTAAACCGTCTTGTAACAGACGTTAGAAGTTCATTACCCTAATTGGAAATTTTATTATTTTTTAAAATCACATTTGGTCAATAATTTATCCATTTACTCAATAGAAGCTTTTTAAATTACCTTTTATATAACTAATGTTAAAAATGGCATACGGGTCTCCAGCCCTAAAATGTTTTTTTTTTACTAATAAAACATATTTTTAAAAAACTAAAATTTGGGTCGGGGGCCCTATGGGTGCATTTTGTATAGTTCAAAACAACAGCTTATTTCCATTTGAATCATGATGAATATATTTCTTAGTTAGAATTTGATTTAAAAATCGAGTGTTAAAGAATGATTAAAATGTTTTAAACGATAACGAATAAGAGATTATTAGTGGCCAAGGGCTACAAGAGATTGAAAAAATATAATTTTAATGACCAAACGAATTTTAACATAGGCCTTCAAGTTTTTATCTTCCTAGTTTTGTAAAAATGCATTTACAGAGTATCCAAAGTTTTTTTTATTTGTAATTTAGCTAACATAAGGTGAAAAAACTGCAATTGAGTGATAAGTTTGCCAGCTACCATCCCAAATATGCTTGCGTTTACCTGCATAGGATGTTGGAGACTTTGTGATGATTAACTTTTTATTTCAGAAAAAAATACATTTGGATCCCCGGCTCCCAGTGAATGGCAATTTAAATATATTTTTTCGCTTGTTACCAGCACGGGTGTGTACTCAACAGTTTACCTAAAGTTTCATGCTTCTAACTACATGGGAAATTGGAAAATTAGCGATGAGTAAGTTTTTCTATCAGAAAGAATACATTAAGGCCCCCGGGTCCCTGTTTTTTGCCTGTTACCATTGTTGGAGTGTACTAAACAACTTCCCATATTTTCATGCACGGGTGTGTACTCAACAGTTTATCTAAGGTGTCATGCTTCTAACTACATGGGAAATTGGAAAATTAGCGATGAGTACGTTTTTCTATCATAAAGAATACATTAAGGCCCCCGGGTCCCTGTTTTTTGCCTGTTACCATTGTGGGAGTGTGCTAAACAACTTCCCATATTTTCATCCTTCTACCTAAACGGAAAATATAAAAATAGCAATTTTCAGCAAAAGGAAAAAAAAAAGTTTTTAGGCCCCTGGCCCCCATGAATGTTAATTCTATTTTTTTTTTAAATTCCAATAATCGTGGCAAGAGGCTATTCAACAACTTACTAAAATTTCATGCTTCTACCTACACGGAAAGTTTGAGGATTAGGGATGAGTAAATTTTTTAATATAAGAAAAAAAACACTACATTAGGCCCCCCGGCCCCCAGTATGTGAGAATTTAAATATTGTTTTCACCTGTTGCCATTGTAGAAGTATACTTAACAACTACCCAAAAATTTTATGCTTTCACCTACACGCAAAATAGGAGAATTGGTGATTTTGATTTTTATATAGCTCATAGAAGAAAAAAGCAAAATAATTGGCCCTCTTACCCTGGGGTGGTCACCTGGGGTTGAAACATAGCCTATGACCTTTTCCGGGTCAAACTGGGGTACCATGCAAAATTTTAGCACCCTAGGTCCAACGGGGTGGAATTGTATTGGTAACAAACAAACAAACAAACGTTCAGCTTTATATATTAGATATTTACTAAAAGTTACAAAAATTTTCAATTATATCAATATTAATTTTCACTTTGTTCATTTAAATATAGTTTATTATCAGTCCAATATTTTGTTTTTTTACATTTTGCATACGGCACGTTCCGAAAGCTGGTGTAAAAAAAAACTCAAAGTTTTATTTTTAATGAATGGACCAGTTAAAAACTCACACCTTTTTCAAATTATCGCCCAAAAAAACACACAAAAAACATTATTTGATAATAATTATTGAAATTAATATAATTTACATTATTTGTTTCATTTTAAGTGCGTATGGAAATATATTAAAATATTTTAGGATAAGTATTAATGGCTGAAAAAAGAAGATTACAATTTTATTTTACATCGCTTTCTTTGTAATTTCTGTGAACCAACTGCTAACCGGCACCTGTCTGCGGACCACCACTTTGAGTAGCACTAAGAGAAGTTCAAGCAGAATTATTTTTCGATACTTAAATTTGGGCGGTGCACTTTCAAAAATCTTTTATTGTCCATAACGGTGCTCAAATTTTATTGCAAGTATTTCAAATGTGACTTCGTTAGTTTCTTTAATTAATTGTAGAAACTTTATCACATATATAACATTAAATTATAGTGCAATTTATAAGCGCTTAGTGGTATCTAGCTGTTTTCGTTTATGAGAGTGGAGGGCCCTATGCTCTTTATCTTATAGATAATGTTGAAGGTATTTCCTTATGTTATGATGCAAAGAAGTTAATTAGAAAGCTTTTTGCGTAACGAGGATGGAAGGATACTTTTTAAAAGTGACAATTAACATTCTTAGTATATGTGTGAATGAAATTTAAAATTGTGTTGTTTTTGTTGTTGTTGCTTTGTTTTGTTTTGGTTTGTTTATCTCTGCGTGTGTGTGTGTGTGTGTGTGTGTGTGTGTGTGTGTGTGTGTGTGTGTG
>MUZC01004509.1:266351-281653 GCA_002072015.1 Radix auricularia | reverse complement strand
AGGGTGAATATTTTTTTATAACCTCTGCTATTTAATCATTCCTCGAAAGTATATAACTTTTAATATAATTAAAACCAAGAGTGTTTGCTGTTTATAAAAATATGGACATCTCCTAAATATGTTTATTTTCAATATTCTTTATTCACTTATTTTAGTGTTTTTTTTCCTTTGCTAATTAAAAACTAATTCCTCACTCCCTCAACCTTTATTTTCCATCTTCTCATATATTTATCATAAGTTTGAAATACCCAGCCTCATTCCTTACTGACAAAAAATATGAGTCTGTTTGCAGTCTCACCCCAATTATGTTGACAAAAGTAAAGCACGGCTGGTCTAAAATTGATACTGTGTAAAATCGCTTTCCCTTATAATAGCTAAATAAGTATACTTTAAACATCGACTATCAGTCTGATGGATGGATTTAAAACAAACTTAGTACACATGAACTTGTTACACCAAACTGAATTTCTATCGCGAATTTAACCAAACACGTCCAGTCCTTCGTGTTCTGGGGTAATTATTTTCTTAGAATGTTACGTGTTTGTTTCACGTATATTTTTACGTTGAAAGATGAATCTTGAAAACTTGCCAAATAAATTATCTAAAATCAAGTTGTTGTTTTTTTAAACTAGTAAAGGAGAGGGGGGGTGGAATTTACAAAATCTAATGTCTAATCGGGAAAAGGAGTTAAAAATAACAATTGCACTACTTTGTGAAACAGCAAAATATTAGATATGGTATTCCATTTTGGTGAACGGAAACATAAAGGAACAAATGTTTTCCAAGACTGTTTTAAATTAGGGCTGCGGATATTAACGATTAATTTCTCGATTAATCAGGAAAAAAATTATCGATTTAAATAAATTTTAATTGATAGAATAGCGATTAAATTGAAGAGGTTGTTTTAAATAATTTTTCCGATTGATTAATAAATGATTAATTATTAATAATTAAAAATAGTTAGTTTTTTTACGTAAAAATTTCTCCATTTAAAAAGAAAGTGAAGAAGTTTATACTTTAAAATAAGCTCTTATTTTTAAATTTAAAAAATTGTTTATTTCCTGTTTTTGTTACTTCCCTTGACATTTTCAGTTTAATGACGTCATGCATCTTAATTTTAGCTACATCAAAATGATCGATTAATTATTCGGTAATTTCTCAAAATTTAACTATTAAATTTAGATTAGTCGATAACAGCCCTATTTTAAATATATTTAAATTGGGACTCATTTTGTTAATTTTTATTGCCCTTGAACTAGCATATGTTATTTCAGCGGGTAACAGACAGTATGTATGTTATCTTGTGTTATCTTGGTAATCAAGAAAAATCACATATAGTCTGTTACCCGCTGAAAAAAACATATTATTTTCTTTATTGCCCTATGGAACTGTTAGTTAAGCTCCACAGCTCTCTACACCGTTTCTAGAACTCTCTCATGTTAGTTGCATACTCAAGAGTAAACAAAGCAAAATGTTTAATCATGTCACTATCGTATAGCCGAACTCAAAACATCGTAGACAATGCGTTTTGTTTGCACATTGTCAACTACTTAATAAGCGTTAATGCAAAGCTCTTAGGCTGCGAATCGTGGGTTTATATCTAGTACAATGTATAGATATATGTTATCCATCCTACCATCTGTCCATTTATTCAATGTTTTCTATCGTCCAGTCTACACTGGGTCTGTCAATGTAAAGGTTTATCTAAGGAGGTCATTGACCGCCAAACGTTTGCCATTTATTTCCCCCATAGTGTATCTGATTTTATTTTCACTATTGTCTTTCCTCAATCTCTATGTCTGAACCATTCATTTCCCCATTCTCTCTATCTATCTACCTCTCTTTCTCTCTTTCTCTCTCCTTCTCTCCCTCTCTCTCTCTCACTTGCTCTCTCTCGCTCGATCCCTCTCTCTTTTTCGCTGTCGCTCTCTCTCTCTCTCTCTCTCTCTCTCTCTCTCTCTGTCTTTCTCACTATCTCTCTCCATCTCTCTCCCGGGAACAGAACCATGTTGGGTGCCACCTTGACCTAATGAAGATCACGACCTGGACATAAACATTTCAAAGTCATTAGCTCACGTTTTCCAAACGCTGAGCCCCTCCCTCCCCCCCCCCCACCGAGGTGAAACTGCCTAATGATAAACACCGGCAGTGGGGTGAGTTCACTTTGTTGCAAATAGAAACTGTCGTAACATGTTTGGGACGACATGAAAATCTGATGTTAACTAAACTAAGTACATTTATGGTGGAAAGAATTTTGATGAAAGTATTATAATTACGCCTAGTGTCTGCCACCCAGGGCGGGCCAAGACTTTTGCCAACATTGGACAGCATAAGACTTCTGCCATCACAAAATTTCACAATTTGCAAGAATATCGCACATTAAAATAATTAGTCACAACGAATGCCACGTGTTTGTAAACGGAGATCTGTAACGTTTATTTGTACAGTAGAAGTCCGATAATCCGGCACGTTCGGGGCCGGCTTGGTGCCGGACTACCAAAAATTCCGGTCTATCGGGCGGTGCCCCTTCCTTTTAGTGTAGACTTTGCCGTAAAACAAAGGTACTTTGTTTTTTTTAACTACATACATACATAACGTAATTATAAGAACAATTAGATTAATAATTAAACTACAGATACAGTATGCAAATACAACAAAGTTTATTTTACATTTCATATAATGTATGTACACTGTACACGTACTGTAAAACATACGAAACTCACTTGGTTTAATAAACAGTTTCAAAAGTTACGTACGTCACCACAGATGTACTGTATTAAAGTAGAGAGTACTGAGACACAGTTTACTGCGATGTGAAAGGACACAAAACAAAAACGCACAAAAAATGGCGGTCACGCTTCCTGATTGATTAACTGTGATGCACTGCACCTGTATTACTGTATTTGTTGTGACAGCTGAGAATAGCCGGCCGCTAATTGTTTCCGAACAATACCGATCGCTTCCGGATGATCCCGAACTACCTCGAAAACTCCCGAATAGCTCTAAAGCGTTTTTATTTGTTTTCAAGTCACACTTTTGGAGAAAACCAAAAAAAAATTAATTTTCCGAAGCGATGCCGGACTATCGGGCATTCCGGACTGTTGGATGCCGGACTAAAGGACTTCTATTGTATCTTCAAAAATACTGGGGAGAAATCTGATCTGATAAAATGTATGAAATGGACCAAAATATGTTAAGTATGTGTGAGTTTATTTTATAGTATGTCTTAATGGCTGTTAAAACAATCTCTGTCAATTTCTGTCAATCTCTGTCAATTTCTGTCAATATCTGTGAATTGATATCAATCTCTGTCAAACTATGTCAATCTCTGTTAATCTCTGACCATATCTGTCAGTCTTAGTCCATTTTTTTCCACCTCATCTGTGGCCTGAGAGAAGAACCACAATGACCTTCTGTGTCCATCTTAAAGTGGCCTGACAATAGACCCACGATGACTGTGAGCTGATGTCAGTTGTCTTCCCCCGGCTCAACGATTTCAAGCAACAAAAAATGTATTTTATTATTATCTCCCCTTCTCGGTCTCAGAAATTTTAATGATGGGAGTAGGAGGGGGTGGGAGTTGTGAAGGTCATGGCCGTTAAGGTGAGACATAGGTGGGAGGTGGAATGTTATGTCCATCTCCCACGCACGGCCATCTTATCTTATATGGACAAGGGAGCGAACCTCTCATTTTTTCTCATACGAATCGTTCCCCTGAAGGTTAATCTATTGTATTATTTCCCTGGGCCGTAATTCTAGACAACGATAAGGTTGTGGGGAATGTTGGGAAACAAGAGAGATCTCAAGCCTGGTAGTGTCATAAACAGAGTAGATGGGTCTGGTGGACTCACAGGTCCGGTAACTGAGGGAGTCTTGTGAACAGAGTAGATGGGTCTGGTGGACTCTCGGGTCTGGTAATGAAGGGAGTACGAATGCTGAGTCTGACATCAGTATATTGTTTAAACGTGTGTTGTAAGAGAATGGAAAACTGGATGCTTACCTAACATGACAATATCCTAGGCCAGGGGTAACAATACCCTATGGGTGTGCAAAGTGCGACCCGCGGGCCCCAATGCGACTTGCAATACAGTTTTTATGCCCGCCGAGTCATTCAGAAAACCCGCCGTGAAGTGTGATTTGCTTCATGTCTCAACAAGCAAGAAAATAAATTAAAACTTTAAGTTCAAATATTTTTATTTAAATTGACTAAAGAAGTGGGGCGGGCACTTATGAGGTTTTAATCATAAGCGCCCGCCCCGCGATTTTTTAGTCATATTAAATCAAAGTACTTGAACTTAAAATTTTTAATTTATTATTTTCTTTTCAGTCCACTTATAAAAACGTGGTTTATAAAAATCTTTTTTTTTTACCTCTATTTATTTTCTTCTTTTAAATCCACTTATAAAAACGATTTTTTAAATCTGTTTTTACATCTACTTATTTTATGCCAAACACCCCATAAAACGCCCACTCAACGTTTTAATATCAAGGGGGTGTGGTCACGGGGTGAAAACGTTGGCACATGGATGTCAACAAAGCAGACGGATACATATGTTATATAGAGATATACTAAAAATTGCATTAATTTTATTACGGTACATTCTATAGATCTTAAATTTAGAAACAATTCATTGTAATCCAATATCTATCCGTGGTTAAATTTTGAGATCTCTAGGACCATCAGGAGTGGTTTCATTTTTCGTTTGAAAATTTTGGAATTCTGCGGAGAAACAAATAATTAAAATTTAACATAAAACACCGTGACGTCACACATGGCTGGACACCTCCTCCCCTCTGTCACAATTGTCACACTTTCTTACACCCCCCTCCTCTGGAGCGTGACGTACTTTATGGACGGCGCCAAAGAGGAACGAAAGCCAGTTAATATTTTTTTTAAAAGGTGGTAAAAATAATTGAGTGAAATCTCTGGCAGTGTGCCCTCAAAGGAAAATCTTTATGACAATAGGAAGACAATAAAAGCTGATATTCTCTATTCATTGTGGGTGTAGTTTGTTCATGGTCTATTTTATCCGGGGTCAAGTATACAAAAAAGCGTTGCCAACAACAATACCCTCTTTCTAGATGTTACAGATGGGCGGGGGTTGCTGTTACAGTTTGGGATGGTCAAAAATGCCTTTGGTGTTACAGATGGGTGGATTATAAAAAATGCACTATTTCTTGCTGTTACAGTTTGGGATACTCAAAAATACGCTTGGTGTGACAGTTGGACGTGGTCAAACATAAGGTGCCCTTCTTCGAGGACTTTATTCCCAGGTAATCTCTTGTCAACATCAATCAGCCAAGCTTCCTGGTGGGCAGTTCATTACCAGCCAGTGACGTCAAATTGATCTTTGATGTCAACAACAATCAGCCAGTGACGTCACACTGAGCTTTGATTTAGCTGACACTTCAGTGGGAGAGTTTCCGCCTCGTGAAGTTAGTATGTGATATCGTAGAAAGCAACGTTAGAACATGATGTCACAAACGTTTTTTATTCTTTATGACTTAATGATCACCATCAAAAGGACTCAGATTACTTGCTGGCATGGTTAGGAAGCTGCATGTACAACGAGAACAGCGACGTCGTTTAGCGATTATTTCTTCATGGTTCTTAAAATATGTCATGACTCATGGTTATGTTAGTTTAGTTTAGTACACAGAGTCACCACAACGGTTTAAGTTTTGTCAGCTGTTACTTCCCTGTTGATGGGACCCTAAGCTATTTGAGTTAAGGAGGCCCTTTTGAGTTTCAGTTATTCCATGTGCCAAATAGAAAAAAAAAATTCCGGGGATCCCCAAGAAGGCAGAGGTCCTAAGCTATAGCTTGTTTAACAAATAGGTAAATTCAGCACTGGGTGTTAGGATTGTGCTATTTTTAGCTTTACCACACACAAAAAACTGTAAACTTTTACCACCAACTGTAAACTTGTCTTGTCTTTTCTATACAGACGCTCCTTCAATGCAGAAGATTAATGCGTCCACAAAGCATGCCGGTCTGTTGGCCAGTGACGCAGAGTTCACAGGCCAGGGCTTTGATGGTTCCACGCATTACCCAGCCGCCTTTTTTCCATACTAGTGTCAGGTACCCTTTCGGAGCTGGGTGGAGGCAGGGACACCCTTGGCATCGGGAAGAAATTCTTGCTATCACACTTGAACCCATGAACATCGGTACGCCAGCAGAGCGCGCTTGCCATTCGACCACCTTGACCTCCAAATGTAAACGTTTACCTTGAACTGTAAACTTTGAACATATAACTGTAAACTTTGACCTCTAATTGTAAACGTTGACCCTCTAACTGTAACCTTTTACCTTATAACTGTAAATTTTGACGTTTAACTGTAAACGTTGACCCTAAAACTGTAAAATTTTGACCATATAACTGTAAACTTTGACATCTAAGTGTAAACGTTGACCCTCTAACTGTAACTTTTGACCCTCAAACTGTAAACTTTGACCTCTAACTGTAAACGTTGACCCTCTGACTGTAAATTTTGACCCTCTAACTGTAAACGTTGACCCTCTGACTGTAAATTTTGACCGTCTAACTGTAAACGTTTACCTCTAATTGTAAACGTTGACCCCCTAACTGTAAAATTTCACCTATTACTGTAAACTCCGAATGTACAACTGTGAACTTTTACCCCCGATTTCTAAACTACTGGTTTCACCAAGAGTTCATCTAATTTCAAAATGAGATGACACCTGACTTTCACTAGGTCGAGGCCATTTATGACCCAGATTTTATATTCTAGATATTAAATAAATCTTTTAGGCTTCTCGCGATGACGGATTAAAGACAAGAGCATATGGTTTCGTTTCAAATTACATTGTTTAGAAACAAAATCATTTCGGACTTGCAGTGACTTATCGTGACTTATGGTGACTCTTCACGACTTGCCGTGACTCGTCGTGACTTGACGTGACTCGTCGTGACTGACCTTGACTTACCGTGACTCTTCGTGACTTACCGTGACTCTTCGCGACTTACCGTGACTCGTCGCGACTTGCCGTGACTCGTCGCGACTTGCCGTGACTCGTCGCGACTTGCCGTGACTCGTCGTGACTTTCCGTGACTCGTCGTGACTTTCCGTGACTCGTCGTGACTTTCCGTGACTCGTCGTGACTTTCCGTGACTCGTCGTGATCACAAATCAATAAGCACCTGGACATTCATTCTTTGCTTGACGTCATTATTCTTTATTTCTATTCGCAGCTCATCTGAAATGGTCGAGAAACAAACAACCTAACAGGGACAAAAAAGCAAACAGGAACTTCATTAAGTCTAACCCTCGGGTCAGCCTCGTTAAACATTCATTAGTTTCAAGGTCGGCATCGTCTTCCATCTGTTTACGTCACCTGACCACACGTAACCTTCACCTTCACCCTGCTCTTAATAAGAAAATAATGGATGTGATTATTAGAAATAATGTAGAGTTTTAAGGGTTAAGAGTACAAACGGTATCATTTTCGTACAATGTCGTCATCAAAAGACGGTTTCACTTGTTCTAATACCATATTTTCCAAATGATCGCTTTCAGAAACTTAACTTTAAGCAATTCATTCATTATCAGACGTGTCCACGCATATGTTTACGTTAAAATTGTAATGGCTTCCAAGTTAAATTTTAAGTGGCTATCTCTATTCATTGCTAAGTATAAAAATCTCAGGTTGTATGATAAATTTTCTGTGTTAGAAAGCTCCCTAGAACATGAACAGACATTTAACGAAGACACACGGAGACATGCGAAGACAAACGAAAACACACTATAACCTATGACTGTTGTTTCCACAGTTGATCATCATAAAATTTGGGCACGGGGCATTGGAACATAAAAAATCTCCCCCGTCTGGGAGGATTCTAATTTCTGACCAGCAGCCCGCACTCTAAGAAATGGAGATATGGTATGGTCATTTTATCTCCTGATGCTGCCACATTGGCTCAGGTTGTCTATTACTGAGGCTTGAAATTATAAGTGTCCTGGTCTTGGGGCGGGGAGGGTGGACTCATGTAAACGGGTGTGTAACGTTGAGTGGGTCCCACGAGAGACGGCAAATCTTTTAAAATTCTCGTCTTAAATCACTGGTCTACTTGGTACGCTGAGAAATCAAGACTTGTCATGCAGTTTCTGCTCTAAAATCGCTGGTCTATTTGGTATCTGAGACAACGTGTTAGTTTCTGGCATAAAACAACTGGTCGATTTGGTACAATGGGACCATGAAAAGAAAATTTGCTATGTTCAAACAGGTTATGTTCCGTTATGTGTTTTTTAATAGAATCTCACGATTTTTAGGTGACCGGTATGGGACTAGTAGGTGACCAGTGACCTTCGTTAACCCTTGACCAACCCTTATCTGGAACTACTTCGATTCTTTTCATTTTCACTTCAACGTAAACTTTTACACTTACCCTCATCCACGTAGTGCCATCGATGGTCTTGCCTGCGGGAAAGCCCCTGGCAATGATGGACCACCAGAAGTTCTCAAATGTGGAAGAGAAGTACCTTTCTGCCTCACTGCATTCATGTGTGAGACACAGAGAAGAGACTGCCACTCTTGGATTGGTCTCGTGAGCCACACAAAAAGCTGCCAATAATAAAGATAAATCTATCGTCTTTCGTAGACGGACAGATGCCATACAATAAAATAGTCCTGTCCTACACCACCAAATTTTCTTTCGATTATAACAAAGCTGTGGTCATCAAATATTCCACACAAAAAATCATGATATGTTTGCTAATCAAATAAAAGACACATTTTTTAAAGATATATTTCAAAAATGGTACCTTTCCATAGAGGGCTCTTACCCATTTGGCTGTACTCTCAATCCTAAAATACCTTATGGGATTTCATGGGTTAATCTGGGAAACATTTTTACCGGACATTTTGGTGGAAATTTTAGCCCCGGGCAATTCCTCATTTTCTCCTTTGGCATTGTCTGCAATGGCGCAAAAAAAAGTTTTAGGATTTTCCGAATTCGGGATGGCAGAGATGGTTTCTGTAACTGACCTATAAACCCAGAGAGAAACTTCTGGACTGACCATTCTAGGCGGATGTGACGAAATCATTGCTGCGACTGAACTCAAACACATGTGGGTATTGGCATGGGAAAATATTTTTACAAGGGGAAGATAATAACAAATATCAAGGTTTTATCATTAGCAAGAACTAATCAAAATCTGATCTTTTTATATATCTGTTATAGAAAATTTGTTCTACTTTAGCAATGTTTTCTTTGGTGGATGGGTCACATACAGAAGATGCATATTCTGGTACAGGTCTCAAAACGCGAGGTATCATTTTATTTTTACAACATCTGTAAAAGTTTCTTTTCATAAGGCCTAAGGTTTTATTTTTTTTTTCATTGACTCGGGGATTTAATGATTATTTCTCATTTATTATTACTCCTGAGTAATTATCATCTTAAGTTTAAGTTAGTTCTTTTCCATAGATGAAATATTTTGAATTTTTAAAATTTCATTTTACTTTGAAACTCTCAACAGTTAACACTTGTCGGTGTGGAAATGCATACACCAGTCAGTTTCCTATTTTATTTATCAATCTAGGGCTTTTTGTATTTTTTTAAATCATGTTATGATTTAATTGTTCTATAGATAAAACAATCAGCAGCAAAAAACCTAACGTTTGTTCCTGTTTTGGGTAAATAATTTTAAATCCTTTATGTTAATTCGTAACGTCTGCTTGATTGATTGATGCCTTTCTTAATTGTTTTTTTTTCCGAAAAAAAACGTTGCATCGATTTTAAGCCTCTCCCCCGAATGCTGGCGAGCTGAAATTTTGCAGTCACACTCGTACCGACAATAAAAATGATCTATCAAAATTACAGATCTTTCGATAGTACTGTAATTAAACTAATGAATTTTTAGATTATCTCCATTTGTCTCTAATGTAGCATGTTACATTTTGTGCTAGAGTGTCGCGGGGCGTATTATATTGAAAAACCTTTATAATATTTTCATGTCACGCGGTGCGATGCTAACGATAATAACAACATTTTTTAAAAAATATATTCCCGATCTTTAAATGTTTATGCTAGTGTTTGGTCGCACGATGCGCAATATATTAAAAATGTTTTTAACACTTTTCCCGTGATCAAATCAACCTGGAATTTAGCTGACAGACTAGTAGGTTTTTTTTAAAACTATAAATCCTTCCTATATAATATACTAGCTAATTACCCGCGCTTTGCAGCGGTAATTTAATATTTCAGTTAGCGTTTAGAACCGGTAAACACTAATTCAATATCCCCTTGATTTCAATCTAAATCATGATGGATATGCTAAATATATTAACTAAACCGTCTTGGAACAGACGTTAGAAGTTCATAACGCCATTGGAAATTTTATTATTTTTTAAAATCACATTTAATCAATAATTCATCAATTTACTCAATAGACACTTTTTAAAATTACCTTTTATAAAACTAATGTTTAAAATGGCATACGGGTCTCCAGTCCTAAAATGTGTTTTTACTATTAAAAATTAACACTTATTTTAAAAAAACTAAAATTTGGGTCGGGGGCCCTATGGGTGCAAATTGTATAGTTCAAAATAACAACTTATTTCCATTTGGATCATGATGAATAAATTTTTTAGTCCAAATTTGATTTAAAAAATCTAGTGGTAACGAATGGTTAAAATGTTTTAAACGTTAACGAAAAAGAGATTAGGGGCCAAGGGCTACAAAAGATTGAAAAATATTATTTTATTGACCAAACGAATTTTAACATAGGCCTTCAAATTTTTATCTTCCGAGTTTTGTAAAAATGCATTTACAGAGTATCCAAGGTTTTTTTAATTTGTAATTTAGCTAACATAAGGTGAAAAAACTGCAATTGAGTGATAAGTTTGCCTGCTACCATCCCAAATATGCTTGCGTTTACCTGCACAGGATGTTGAAGAATTCATGATGATTAACTTTGTATTTAAGAAAAAAATACATTTGGGTCCCCGTCTCCCATTGAGTGGCAATTTAAATATTTTTTTCGCTTTTTACCAGCGCGGGTACTCAACAGTTTCCTAAAAGTTTCATGCTTCTAACTACATGCGGAATAGGAAAATTAGAGATGAGTCAGTTTTTATATCAGAAAAAATACATTGAGGCCCCCGGCTCCCAGTGAGTGATACTTCAGATATTCTTTGCTTGTTACCATTGCGGGAGAGTACTAAACAACTTCCCAAATTCTCATGCTTCTACCTAAACGGGAAAGGGAAAAATAGCAATATTTAGAAAAAGGAGAGAAAAAAATTTTGGGCCCCCGGCCCCCATGAAAGTTAATTCTAATTTTTAAAAATTTCCAATAATCGTGGAAAAGGGCTATTCAACAACTTACCAAAGTTTCATGCTTCTACCTACACGGAAAGTTGTAGAATTAGGGATGAGTCAGTTTTTAATATAAGAAAAAAATTACATTTTGGCCCCCAGACCCCAGTAAGTGATAATTGAAATAATGTTTTCGCCTGTTACCATCGTAGATGTATACTTAACAACTACCCAAAGTTTTGTGCTTTCACCTACACGCGAAATAGGAGAATTAGTCATTTTCATTTTTGATAAAGCTCATATAAGGAAAAAAGCAAAATGATGGGCCCCCAGACCCTAGGGGGTCACCTGGGGTTGAAACATAGCCTATGACCTTTTCCGGGTCAAATTGGGGTTCCATGCAAAATTTTACCACCCTGGGTCCAACGGTGTGGATTTGTATTGGTAACAAACAAACAGACAGACAAACTTTCAGCTTTATATATTAGATGAGACATAACTAAAATTTTGGATTTTTGGATTGCCGAGCGCTACGTATTATAATTAACATACTTTTAGTTATTTATAGTCAAAAACTTTGTTTTTACTGTGTTTTTTTTTTTAATTTTTAATTAAAAAGTGTAGGGGACCTAACACAGTTCCTTGTGAAACTCCTGGGTTAACCGTTCTTGATGCTGATTTAGTAGATCCATTTATCATTATAGTTTGTTCCTTACCCAAAAGGAAGTCTTGGGTCCAATGATGTATAGGAGTCGAGATTCCAAAGTAGTCAAAGTTTTTGAGTAAACTAAAACTAGTAACTTTGTCAAATGCTATTGAGAAGTCTAGTAATATTGTATCTATTTGTTATAATTGTCTTAGCCTTTTGATAGTTCATCTATTAAACCAATTAATTATGTTTCACGTTATGTTTTTTTTTCCAAAGCCATGTTGATGTGAGCATAGGAAATTATTTTTGTCTATGTGATTACATTCAAAATGCAAACATACTAATTACAAACATGCAAATATAAAAAAAACATTCATACATTCGTTCGGTTATTCCTACATTTTACCAACACGATCCCATCCCCTCCTCAATTTTTCAAATAAAAGAATCCATGTAGCCGATTCTCTGATTTTATAATTGAATTATAATGCTGTATTGTTCCCTGTGTGTACCTGATCTACCGTCTAAAACATGAATACACCTGGTCATAAAACCCGAAAAAAGTCAAGTTTAGAATGGATTAAGTCAAGTATAATTCATGGAATTAGACCAAGTTAACTTTGACTAAGTCTAGCTAAACAACGGATAATTCTGATGAACTGTTATATGGAACTACGTAGAGTTACTTAAGAGTTTCCATTTCTGGTCGATTGTTCAAGTCGTCGACTGAGTGGCCGGTTGGCCCTAAATGCTGACCCAGTTCTCGACCTGTGAGAATGGACCAAAGTGGGCGGTGGTCACACTGTGCGGCAGACACGAAGCTATATCGAGCTGTGAGTGGTCATCATCGGGAGATCGTGTTTGGAGTTGTTCATCTTAAGGCGTCTGCCCCCAGGTGGACGGGAGACAACAAAAGAATCACGAGATCTCAGAGTACATTCGCCTGTCTGTCTGTCTGTCTGTCTGTCTGTCTGCCTGCCTGCCTGCCTGTCTGTCTGCCTGCCTGCCTGCCTGCCTGCCTGTCTGTCTGTCTGTCTATCTGTCTGTGGGTGGGAGTGGGGGGTGGGAGTCACAAGTATTAGATGTCTTACTCTGTTACTGGACATTTGTAGCAATGTATTGAAGTATCTAAATACAGTGGTTATATTTCTATGGGCACCTATAGAAGTCTTTGAACACTGTGCTACGTTTATGTAGAAATGTTTATAACTATATCTATACAATCGCTATATTTCTATATAGATGTATAAGCTCTAAAAATACAGTTGCTATATTTATAAAGAAATTTATAGAACTTTATGAATACAGTTGCAACATTTCTAAAGAGATGTATTGGCCAGAAAACTATCCTATGAAGATCGATCATATTTATTCTATTGGAAACATCATTTGAGTAGTAATTGTTTACTGAGAAAAGAACTGGTCAGTAATTTAATAATTGTGTACTGAGACAAGAACTGGTCAGTTATTTAATGATTGTGTACTGAGAAAAGAACTGGTCAGTTATTTAATGATTGTGTACTGAGAAAAGAACTGGTCAGTAATGTAGCGATTGTTTACTGAGAAAAGAACTGGTCAGTTATTTAATGATTGTGTACTGAGACAAGAACTGGTCAGTTATCTAATAATTATGTACTGAGAAAAGAACTGGTCAGTTATTTAATGATTGTGTACTGAGAAAAGAACTGGTCAGTAATGTACTGATTGTGTACTGAGAAAAGAACTGGTCAGTAAGAACGTTATCGACTGTGCCCAATGGTCTGCGAGGTCTCATCCCCCTCTTCCCATAAATATGCCCAAATCGAGTTGAGAATTTAGCCAATTTCACCAAAAAGCTTTTTTTTAAAAAAAAATAAAAAATAATAAATCAAAATTCACATCCCACACAACAAGAGGCTTCTTGTGGCGCTGGTAATTAGTTGAGAATGTAAGCAGAGGCGTAGTAAAGTGTGGGTTTATTCAGCCTGAGACAGACGACAAGCCTGACGTCCTTTCCTTATAAAACCAGGTTTTGAAATAAAGGAGAGTTTTTATGGGAATGGACATTCAAGGACTTTAATCATTGGTACGTTAGAGATATACATTGGATATCGTTTCTTGCTTGATTCTAAACAAGTAAAAATTTTCTGCAGTTCCTATTGCTAAAATCTTTGATGTAATTTGATTTCTTAAAGTCATTTTATGCTCTATAGCCGAATCAGATAAATATGCCAATCTTATTTACTCATTGTTGATAGCAATTTTTTTTTTAAAGTTTATAGAAGCTTCCCTCCAACTCAGAGCTCATTGTATTACATATTGGAGTTGAGAGGAATATTCGAAGTTGATTTTTCCTTTTCTCGGGAAAACTTTGATCCTAAATATTGTAAGGAGCTCTAGTAAATGAAAATCGTTTGTATTGGATTCTTCTTTTTTTTAATCATCCGGTGAATTATATCAAATTCCTTGTATGTCAGGTGTCATTTGACACGTTGGTTGAGTGGCATGCGCGCTCGGGCTGGCGTACCGAGGGTCTCGGGTTTGAATCTTTGTGAAGGCGGGGAATTGTTACCGTGGCCAATGGTGTCACCGAGTCCACCCAGCTCCGGATGGGTACCTGAATAGCATGGTCCCTCATAGTTCTGGCCTATGAATGCAATAATCTTCAGTATAGACGGAGTGTCTGTACTCTGAGTACTGGATCAAGTACTTTGTGAGCATAAGTTCCAAAATAATGTCATTATTTTCAAAATATTGTCCCCTCTGTTACTCCTGGAATTTAATCATGTAAAACATTCTACCGACAACGTCTTATCCTAATTTTTGTAGCTTTAGTCATAACATATTTCTGTTCTTTTCCAATAATCTCTCTTTTGTGCATTCTAGTTTCCAGTCGCACATTCCGATTGTTTAAATCTTTTAAATAAAAATTTGCTCATGTGGAATTTAACTTATGAAAGTTATCAAATCCCTTAGGTTAGCAACAATATGATTCATTCATTATACTTATGCTAAAGACAAACGGCATAAAAAGCGCAATTTGATAGTATAAAGAGATCAAGCCATTTCAGTACGTCTACCTTACATTGTCTTAGATTAAATTACAATAGTTGAAAATTATTCTCTCCCCTTTTTGGTGTATGAGAGATTTTGTCAAGTTAAGAGTGTTCTCAAATTTTGGTGTAAGATGCGAGAGATTTGGTCAAGAGTGTACTCAAATTTTGGTGTAAGGTGCGAGAGATTTGGTCAAGAGTGTACTCAAATTTTGGTGTAAGGTGCGAGAGATTTGGTCAAGTTAAGAGTGTTCTCAAATTTTGGTGTAAGATGCGAGAGATTTGGTCAAGAGTGTTCTCAAATTTTGGTGTAAGGTGCGAGAGATTTGGTCAAGAGTGT
>MUZC01004509.1:229112-266294 GCA_002072015.1 Radix auricularia | reverse complement strand
CTCAAATTTTGGTGTAAGGTGCGAGAGATTTGGTCAAGTTAAGAGTGTTCTCAAATTTTTGTGTAAGATGCGAGACATTTGGTCAAGAGTGTTCTCAAATTTTGGTGTAAGGTGCGAGAGATTTGGTCAAGAGTGTACTCAAATTTTGGTGTAAGATGCGAGAGATTTGGTCAAGTTAAGAGTGTTCTCAAATTTTGGTGTAAGGTGCGAGAGATTTGGTCAAGTAAAGAGTGTTCTCAAATTTTGGTGTAAGGTACGAGAGATTTCGTCAAGTAAAGAGTGTTCTCAAATTTTGGTGTAAGGTACGAGAGATTTGGTCAAGTTAAGAGTGTACTCAAATTTTCATCTATACTTTCGGGAAATTTACTTTAACCTGTTAAGTTCCCGTACTGTAAGTTATTGAAATTTGATCAAGTTGTTTTGGGAAATTGAACTGTTAAAATAATCTTTCCACAACTGGAGCCTGCTGACAAACTTTAAGAACCAATTAAACATACTAGCACATCACCGTAGTGGGACAGACCACTTCAGCCTTTTGGTTGTTCAATTCATCGTAAACAGTGTTAGAAGAATTTACATATACAATGTTGGAGATTGACGATTCGGTAGTAGGAACTTTTGGATAGTTTTGGGATATTTTAGGATAGTTCTCTTGCTTCTTTTTTTATTGATTTCTTCCTTCCCATTTATTTTATTTAGGTACAAAACCCTCTTTTTTTTCAACCTAATAAACAAAGAGGAATTTTCCGTCCCTATTATAAAGCCGCCCGGGGCATCAGCCCCCTCTCGCTACGCCCATGATTATAAGTAGTTATGTATACACGTGACACAACGTTATTAACGTGATCTAGAAACGTGACATCTCTCCTCTGTACTATGATCACGTGGTCTAGTCCAGCAGTGACCAGCAAAGGTCTGATGGCCAGGAGCTTTGATCATTACAGGAGAGAATGTCATTCCTTGGGTGGTAGTTTGTCTTTTAACTTAATGTTATCCTGATGTGATCTTTGTAGTAGATGGATGTTAGAGTCATGTAAGCTTGATGTTATTTTCATATTAGCTTGATTTTAGTTTGATGTCCCTTTGATGTTAGTTTTATTTTAGTTTTATATTAGCCTGATGTTAGTTTGTCTCTAAACTTCAAACCTAGGATTAAGGTAGTTTGATTCTAACTGTTCAATCGACAACAACAAATTTACAGAAGTGCTCAACCACGAAACCCCTATCAAAGAAATTATCATTCATTTTGGAGGATGCGACTGAACAGGACTGTAATGTTTACCAATGATATTATGTGAAGGACATGCATGTGTTAATGTGTGTGCGTGTGTGTGTGTGTGTTTGTGAGTGATTGCGGGGTGCATTGAACTTTTCACCCCAAACCTGCTGCGTTCCACCCCCCTCCCCACACTCCCACGGCACCTATTTTCTAGATATATAAAACGGATAACGCCATCATAGTGCAGCTTGGTTTGGAAAGGCAAGTTCCCGCCATTGTTTTGCCCCGAACACCGTAAAAAAAGGCGTAAAGTCTAACGGAATCTTTTGAAAGGAAGTCACAATAAGAGAATCATGTTTGAAGGTGATCTTTTACAACAATCTTGACTACTTCACAATCTTGAATAATTCTAGCCGCGGGTCAGATAAAACTGACCTTCTGGGAGTGATATCAAAACACAATGGCCTTTTGGAATTTTCTGGTGATAGAAACATCACGAGTCGAGGTCACCCAGACACAACAATGCTCCACTACCCCCCACCCCCGGCTCGAGTCCCTTTGTTATGGTTTATGTAAGGTGGTCACGTGCTGGTCAGCTTGAGAGACAGACGACGTTAAGTTTGGACCTGGGGAGGAGGAGGAAACGTGACGACGAAGCACGTGCTTTGTTGGGGTTATTTTTATACCCTGTTGGTAGTGGCTGTTTTTGGTAGATGACCTCATGTTGTTAGATGACCTCATGTTGGTAGATGACCTCATGCTGATAGATGACCTCATATTGGAAGATGACCTCATGTTGGTAAATGACCTCATGTTGGTAGATGACCTCATGTTGTTAGATGACCTCATGTTGGTAGATGACCTCATGCTGATAGATGACTTCATATTGGAATATGACTTCGTATTGGTAGATGACCTCATGCTGATAGATGACCTCATGTTGGTAGATGACCTCATGCTGATAGATGACCTCATGTTGGTAGATGATCTCATGTTTGTAGATGACCTCATGCTGATAGATGACCTCATATTGGAAGATGACTTCAAATTGGTAGATGACCTCATGCTGATAGATGATCCCATGTTGGTAGATGACCTCATGCTGATAGATGACCTCATGTTGGTAGATGACCTCATGTTGGCAGATGACCTCATGCTGATAGATGACCTCATATTGGAAGATGACTTCGTGTTGGTAGATGACCTCATGCTGATAGATGACCTCATGCTGATAGATGACCAAGTTTTGGAAGATGACTTCGTGTTGTTAGATGACCTCTTTTTGGTAGATAACCTCGTGTTTGTAGCTGACAACTTGTTGGTAGATGACTTCAAGTTGGTAGATGATCTCATGTTGGTAGATGACCTCATGTTGGTAGATGACCTCATGTTGGTAGATGACCTCATGTTGGTAGATGATCTCATGTTGGCAGATGATCTCATGTTGGTAGATGACCTCAAGTTGGTAGATGACCTCATGTTGGTAGATGACCTCATGTTGGTAGATGATCTCATGTTGGTAGATGATCTCATGTTGGTAGATGACCTCATGTTGGTAGATGACCTCATGTTGGTAGATGACCTCATGTTGGTAGATGACCTCAAGTTGGTAGATGATCTCATGTTGGTAGATGACCTCAAGATGGTAGATGACCTCATGTTGGTAGATGACCTCATGTTGGTAGATGACATCATGTTGGTAGATGACCTCATGTTGGTAGATGACCTCATGTTGGTAGATGACCTCTTTTTGGTAGATAACCTCGTGTTTGTAGCTGACAACTTGTTGGTAGATGACTTCAAGTTGGTAGATGACCTCATGTTGGAAGATGACCTCATGTTGGTAGATGACCTCATGTTGGTAGATGACCTCTTTTTGGTAAATGACCTCGTGTTTGATGATTACCTCTTGTTTTTAGATGACCTTTTCTTTGTAGACTGCTTCTTGTTGATTCCCTATTTTTAGTCGGTGACCACTTATTGGTAGATGGCCACATGTTGGTAGATAGCCACTAGTTGTAGTAAGATGGACTCATATTTGTACATGACCTATTTTTGGTAGATGACCACTTGTTGGTAGATGGTCTCCTGTTTGGTAGATGGCCACTTGTTGGTAGAGGGTCTCCTGTTCGGTAGATTGCCACTTGTTGGTAGAGAGTTTCCTCTTTGGTTTATGGCCACTTGTTGGTAGAGGGTCTCCTGTTTGGTAGATGGCCACTTGTTGGTAGAGAGTTTCCTCTTTGGTTTATGGCCACTTGTTGGTAGAGAGTTTCCTCTTTGGTTTATGGCCACTTGTTGGTAGAGGGTCTCCTGTTCGGTAGATGGCCAAAATGGTAGTAAGGTGGCCTCATATTTGTTCATGACCTTGTGTTGGTAGATAACCATTTTGTTCGTAGATTACCTCAAGATTAACCGATAGTTGAATGTTTAGAACAGTCCTGTGGACACGGTCTTGTAGACAGTTATATAGACAGTCAAGAAGACAGACAGTCTTGCAGACAGTCATATAGACAGTCATACAGACAGACAGTCTTGCAGACAGTCGTGTAGACAGATACAGAGATAATTGCCCTCACTTTACTTCCTCTCCAAAGAAACATTTAGACGATCTAGCATAGAATTGTTCTCACGTTAGTGGACCTTGTAGTCCGAGAGGAGGGCCAAGATTAATTGGCGCCCTCTGAAAGCAATGGTCTGGCCGTACCTCCCACCCCGCTACACACACACACACACACACATACACACACACACACACACAGGCACTCACACTTTACTTGGGTCTGGATTGAGGGCCAAAGTGTCCGGGTCGAGTTGATAGGAGAGAGATGTAAATTGAATGATGATCTGGGAAGATGATCTTTAATGGCGTTGTTGCTAGGAGTTGTGGCGGGAAGGGGGGAGTGGATGGTGGGCAGCAGTTAATGTTGTTCTGGGGACCTCAGATATCTGGGTTACTAGAGGTGACCTTGGGGAAATGAACATGTTTACTGTGGAAACAAACAGCGGTAACAGCTAAAGAGTTGTCACTATCTTGACAAGGGCAGTTGTAGGATTGTCACTATCTTGACAGTAACAGTTGTAGGATTGTTACTATCTTGACAGGGACTTTTCAGTATCTTCACAGGGACAGTTGTAGGAATGTTACTATCTTGACAGGGACTTTTCAGTATCTTCACAGGGACGACTGTAGGGTTGTCACTATCTTGACAGGGACAACTGTAGGGTTGTCACTATCTTGACAGGGACAGCTGTAGGATTGTCACTATCTTGAAAGTAAAAGCTGTAGGATTGTTAATATCTTGACAGGGGCGACTGTAGGGTTGTCACTATCTTGACAGGGACAGTTGTAGGATTGTCACTATCTTGACAGGGACGACTGTAGGGTTGTCACTATCTTGACAGGGGCAGCTGTAGGATTGTCACTATCTTGACAGGGACAGTTTTAGGATTGTCACTATCTTGACAGGGACGAATGTAGGGTTGTCACTATCTTGACAGGGACAGTTGTAGGATTGTCACTATCTTGACAGGGACAGTTGTAGGATTGTCACTATCTAGACAGGGACAGCTGTAGGATTGTTAATATCTTGACAAGGGCAGTTGTAGGATTGTCACTATCTTGACAGGGACTTTTCACTATCTTCACAGGGACAACTGTAGGGTTGTCACTATCTTGACAGGGACAACTGTAGAGTTGTCACTATCTAGACAAGGACTTGTCACTTTCTTGAAAGGGACGACTGTAGGGTTGTCACTATCTTGACAAGGACAGCTGTTGTTTTGTATAAATATTGACAGTGTCGACTGTCGGATTGTCCCTATCTTGACATTGACAGGGAGTTGTCACTACTCTTGACAGGGACTTGTCACTATCTTGACAGGTACTTGTTACTATCTTGACAGGGAAAGCTGTAGTGTTGTCACTATCTAGACAGGGACAGCTGTAGGGTTGACACTATCTTGACAGGGATTTGTCACTACTCTGGACAGGGACTTGTCACTATATTGACAGGTACGTGTCACTATCCTGACAGGGATTTGTCACTACTGTTGACAGACAAGTCTGTAGGATTGTCACTATCTTGACATAGACTTTTCACTATCTTGACAGAGACTTGTCACTATCTTGAAGGGGACTTGTCACTACTCTTGACAGGGAGAGCTGTAGGATTGTCACTATCTTGACATAGACTTTTCACTATCTTGACAGAAGTACAACCATAGCTCTGAAAGATGCATTGTTGTTTGTGTAATTAGTTTGTGATTGCGCCAGTGTGGGTGTCGATAAACACTGTACAGAAAGTCGGTGGAATTAAAATAAATTAATTTTGTTTGTTTACGTCAGTATCGGAACATTCGTATCTGGAGGTTAATCATAGTTGTGTAACATCGTTGTCATACATAATTTTTGTGTATCATCATTGTTGTGATAAATAATTGTTTTGTATCATCAATGTTGTGATAAATAATTGTTGTGTAACATCATTGTTGTGATACATAATTGTTGTGTAATATCATTGTTGTGATACATAATTGTTGTGTAACATCATTGTTGTGATACATAATTTTTGTGTAACATCATTGTTGTGATACATAATTGTTGTGTAATATCAATGGTGTGTAGCATCATTGTTGTGCAACATCATTGCTGGAGTTACATCAAAGTTGGGGTTACATCAATGATTGAGTTGCATCATTGTTGGGCTCTGTTATAGTGGGAAAGTCCTTACACTTACAGATAACTTTTCATTTCCTACATTTTCAAAGACGTTATTTCCTCCGCTGGTATCTCCAGCAATGATTGAAGTCATGAAATATGTAGCACGACGTCACGTACTCGTGGACATCAAAGAAAGGGGAGACAATTGATATAACTGCAAGCCTTTAGTTGGAGAAAAAACGTGTTAATAGCGACGGTTCATTTTGTTCCACAGACAGCACGAATAACAGATTAAACGTATTTTAGAGTATACCTAATCCCCTACCCAAACTATTATCCTAGCCCTTACCCTAACCCAGGCCCTTACCCTAAAAATAACAAAACATATCACCAAATTGTTCATGAATATTGCCAACATTATGTAGATGTTGTAACGTCCCAAAAATCTAATGAATGTATTTTCATAGCCAATAGGACATACGTCAATTATTACGTGAGTACAGCCAATGCTATGAACACACATGTCTTACATTTTCTCTCCTACATAAGACCGGTCGAAACTTTAATGGAAATGTATTTATATTTGTTAGCAGCCGTCTATCGTGATTGACTTCATATTACTTCATAATACATGGAAGTCTAGAACATTCCATTTTCACTCTATGACCCAATTACTTTTGACCTCAATAAATTCAAGCGTCCTTAATAAGAAAATGGTTTATTGTTACAAAACACTCCCCAAATTTCTTTTTTTTTTTTATTATGGACACTTGTGACACCGAAAAAATTACCTTGCCGGATTGAAAATGTGGTGGGATCAAATAGGATTTGGTGGAATGGGGTGTGATAGTCTTAAACGTTCAATTCCTGCGAACCTTTCTAAATAATTTTGGTTGAAGCAATCTTGAAAGTGATCACCGGAAGTCACCAGTGGCAGCCAACAGAGGCCTAGCGACCAGATAAATTTGAGACTGACATTTAATGAAACTACCGTAATGGGACTTAACAAAGGTTCTAAACATGTTTGAAAAGGGGTGTAAGGTTTAAATCAAATAATTAACTTACATTTTTTTTAAAGGGACATTTTTCTAATGTAAACTTCGAAGAGGGAAAAGTGAATCCGCCCTGTAAAGATTTCCATCTTGCTGTGAGCCCTTGAAAAAAGTTTGAGAAACCCTGATATATATACCATTGACTTACCAACTTAACTAGAGCAGCTAAGAGAGAGAGAGAGAGAACAGTGTCGCGGTCAATTGTTCGATCCAAGACTTGTCATTACTTCAATAAGTAACGTCTTGGACACCAAAAACAGTGACGTCAAGGTTTCGTATCAGCTGTGATGGAGATCACGAAATTTATCATCTGTGATTGGCAATAGGTGGCAGGTGGGCGGGGGTTGAAGTAAGCAATTATGTTATGATAAATAATTAGTGAAGATGTGCTGCCCACCCTCAACATTTTTTTGTACTTTTAAAAAGACTTACATTAATTCAAATAACCAAAGATGTCTGTTACATAACTACATGTTACATAACTACATGTTACATAACTACATGTTACATAACTACATGTTACATAACTACATGTTACATAACTACATGCTACATAACTACATGTTACATAACTACATGTTACATAACTACATGTTACATAACTACATGTTACATAACTACATATGTTACATAATTATATGTTACATAACTGCGCGTGTTACAGTTCAGTTGTCATGTGTTCACTTGTCTTGTGTTCATTTGTCTTGTTTTCACGGTCAAGGTAAAACGATGTTAGTGTACTAATGAAGGCATTAACCAATACGTCTACTGTTATTAGTATTAGTCCATAAATAAAGCTTAAATTGGTTGTCTTCTTGCACAATTAGCTTGTGTATTTTTTTTTCGCACAACGACTATGCATGAAAAGATACTAAATAAAACCTCTGACTCCACGCAAACAGCTTGTTTCAACGATACGGAGACGGACCAGAAATGCCACTGTCTCATATCTGTTTGAGAATGGTCTCTACAGAGTGTCTTAGAAGTAGAGCCGGGAAAATTTCATAAACCTGCCAGTTGAATGAATGAAGTCAATAATTTATAGCTAGGTAAAAAAAAATCTGTTAACAGCTATCTTGATCAGGAAATGAATTAAGTCCCATAGACAGAGCAATATCTCAGAAGAGTTGTTTGGGAGAAGTTGTCTGGGACTCTAACAAATACCAATGGTTCTCTCAGTCTGCTAGTATCAGTGACTTTCTTAGGCGGACAGATATTAGTGATTTTCTCAGTCTTATAGATATTAGTGGTTTTCTCAGTCTTACAGATATCAGTGGTTTTCTCAGTCTTACAGATATTAGTGGTTTTCTCAGTCTTACAGATATTAGTGGTTTTCTCAGTCTTACAGATATCAGTGGTTTTCTCAGTCTTACAGAGATTAGTGGTTTTCTCAGTCTTTCAGATATTAGTGGCTTTCTCAGTCTTACATATATCAGTGGTTTTCTCAGTCTTACAGATATTAGTGGTTTTCTCAGTCTTACAGGTATTAGTGGTTTTCTCAGTCTTACAGATATTAGTGGTTTTCTCAGTCTTACAGATATTAGTGGTTTTCTCAGTCTTACAGATATTAGTGGTTTTATTAGTTTCCATTTTTTAAATTGTGTCTCTCTGTTCACCACCTCTAAAACAGTAACTCCGGGGCGGGGGGGAGGACATCCCGCTGTGACGTAGTGGACTTAGCCACTAAGACCAAAATCTCGCCGGATGCCAGGGAACGTAAAGGTCAGCTAATGCACTCCTGGAGTGAGGGGATGTTTTCAAGACAAGTTTAGACCAGGACTGCAGCAGGGCTCAGTGGCGGTGGTAGGACACCGCTGGCTGGAGACGCAAACGTGATGTGAATAAATAGAGTCTTGTCATAGTCCGGGAAAGAAATCTAGACAAGAAACGGCTCAGTTAATCCAGCTTTGTTAATCCAATGAAATACGAGCTTGGTTAATCCACTGAATGAGTGGTTTGGTTACTCCAAAAGAACAAAACAAATAAAGCTATACTTTTCGAGCGGAGCTGATCTTTTTTTTTAAATATATCACTGTTAACCTTTTTAGCGCATTTTCGAGAAGTCGAATGCGCTATTGCACCCGTTTTGTCCGTCCGTCCGTCATCACCTTTGATCTCAGCATCCATAAGTCCTAGACCCATGAGGTATATATGTTTTTTGTATGTCCTGACCTGCCATTTGTGCATCAACACTCAGTTACTCGATCCGTTAAAAAACCCCGTTAAAACTACCAAAAAATATTTCGAATCGAGAGGTAACACTAGCGCAGGGAACGGCCGCCATTGCCGGAAGTCGAATACATAGTTTTTCAAGCATTGAAGAGTGGTGCGAAAGCGTGCAAAAGAATTAGTTTTTTTTTTTAGTTGACGTCATTAGAATATGTGTAAAAGTTTAGAGAGTTTTACGTCATCATTTGTGGTGACTTGTAGTTAGATTAAAGAGAAAATAATTTTTTTTTAAATGTAAAGAAATGACTTTTAGATAAAAAAAAATGTCAGGTATATTCATTACACAAGAAAATTCATAAAAATATGTCTAAAATCTAAACACAATTACTGATAACTACATAATTCTGATATCTAACATAAGTACTGATACATAATACGAAAATGCGCTAACACGTCCTGAATTCCAATAGGGACCAGGCTTAACATGATTTTTTTTTAAATTGAACGTTTTTGTGTGGGACATTATTTTTGTGGGTAAGTATTTGTGTGTCCACACCGTTTAGTGATTAGTGGGGTTATAAGAGTTCTCTACTGTTCTACATCAAGTCTCTTGGAATTTCTGGGGTCGTGTTCAAGATGTCGGGTCCATGTGCTGGGGTTCGTGTGTTGGGTTCCTGTGTTGGGGCCCATGTGCTGGCATTCGTGTGTTGGGTTCGTGTGTTGGGGTTCATGTGCTGGGGTTCGTGTGTTGAGTTTTGGCTCGTTAATGTTAATGTGTCGGGATTTGATTTAAGTTATTGTATTGGGTTCATGTGTTAGGGTTCGTGTGTTAGGGCTCATGTGTTAGGGTTCGTGTGTTGGGGTTCCAGTGTTGTTGTTTCATGTGCTGTGTTTCTGAGGTTTTTGGGTTCGTGGGTTTGTGCTCTTTAGATATCTGGGATTACGTTTATACCAATGTGCCTCAAGGACACATATTAACCAACACATTCAGCCAAACACTGGTCTTCTTCACGTTCTGGCGTACGTGACCTTTGACTTGTCGCTGTTTGTTGACGTCATCAGATGGAAAGGTTGACAGGCTGAGGGCAGGTGTACTGGACAAGTCGCCCCCTCCTTTCCCAGCAGAGATTTGGGGATGAGCCCCAGGGTGGTTGTTTTTTTGTTAACAAATGTAAACAATAAAGTTATGTTCGGTGACCGGGCATTTCGACTAAAATCTTCATATCAATATTATAATTCTTTTTATAACAGTAATGATAAATGCTCTATAATCATTAATATGCTACATTTCTAATAATGTATTTATAAACATATGAAATCATTTGACTCTTAGTATTAAACAGTGCCTCACATCTGTGATTGGTAGCAGAGTCTTTGTTTCTTTCCCTAACTAGTGCCGGGCCCCGCTAACGAATTCCCTTTATTGAGATTATTGACAGATGTCATCAGACTCATTTTATTGAGTCAAGACGATGGCAGATGGCATCAGACTCATTTTATTGAGTCAAGGCGATGACAGATGTCATCAGACTTATTGTATTGAGTCAAGGCGATGACAGATGGCGTCAGACTCATTTTATTGAGTCAAGGCGATGACAGATGGCGTCAGACTCATTTTATTGAGTCAAGGCGATGACAGATGACGTCAGACTCATTTTATTGAGTCAAGGCGATGGCAGATGGCGTCAGACTCATTTTATTGAGTCAATGCGATGACAGATGGCGTCAGACTCATTTTATTGAGTGTAGGCGATGACAGATGGCGTCAGACTCATTTTATTGAGTCAATGCGATGACAGATGGCGTCAGACTCATTTTATTGAGTCAAGGCGATGACAGATGAGATCAAGTGAAAGCTTATCCTATCCACAAGTACTTCTCCTGACAACCCATGGAAACTCACAACCCAAGTCAACACATGACAACCCACATATTGTAACAACCCGCACTTTGTTACAGCCCACACTTTGTGAAAGCCCATACTTTTTGCAGCGCACACTTAATGACAACCCACACTTTGCGACAACCCACACATTGTGGCTTCCAACACTTTGTGACTCACTAGCTTGTATCCGTTTCTCCGAATCCCCAGAAATCCCTTTCCTTCCCCCCCAGCCTCCTCCCCTTGTCCGTATCATAAAAGCTCGGATAATTGACAATGTCCGACTTAGTCCGAACCCGCTATCGGACCCGACGATAAGACGGTTCCCAAACCACTTTATCAATTACCCAGGGTTGGAGATGAAATTTGTCGCTAGGCACGAGGGAGGCGGGTTGTGGGGGGTTGACTGATCGGGAAGTCACGATTAATGAGTTGGAGATATCTTTAGTTGGGACTTCAGTGCAAGTCAGAGATATCTTTAGTTGGGACTTTAGTGCAAGTCAGAGATATCTTTAGTTGAGACTTTAGTGCAAGTCAGAGATATCTTTAGTTGGGACTTTAGTGCAAGTCAGAGATATCTTTAGTTGGGACTTTAGTGCAAGTCAGAGATATCTTTAGTTGAGACTTTAGTGCAAGTCAGAGATATCTTTAGTTGGGACTTTAGTGCAAGTCAGAGATATCTTTAGTTGGGACTTTAGTGCAAGTCAGAATCTTTAGTTGGGACTTTAGTGCAAGTCAGAGATATCTTTAGTTGGGACTTTAGTGCAAGTCAGAGCTGGACAAATTGATGCTTGGGGACAATCTTTACAACATGCAACAGTCATCAATCAACATACAACAGTCATCAACCAACATACAACAGTCATCAACCAACATACAACAGTCATCAACCAATATACAACAGTCATCAACCAACTTACCACAGTCATAAATTGACATATAACATTCGTAAACAACATACATTAGTCCCTTATCAACTGTTGGTGAATATATAGATGTTTATTACTTTATTTTTACGCTTTTGTTATGTGCAAACAAAAAATGTAGTATTGATATCGAAGAGCTTTTGAAAGTGAAAGTTGTAATAACTGTTTGTGTGCGTGTGTGTGTGTGTGTTTGTGTGTGTGTGTGTGTGTGTTTGTCTGTTTGTGTGTGTGTGTGAGTTTGTCTGTGTGTATGTGCGTATGTGTGTATGTGTGTGTTTGTCTGTTTGTGTGTGAGTTTGTCTGTGTGTGTGTGTGTTTGTCTGTTTGTATGTGCGTGTGTGTGAGAGAGAGTTTGTGTGTGTGTGAGTTCGTCTCTGTGTGTGTATGTGAGAGTTTGTCTGTGTGTGTGAGTGTGTGAGTTTGTCTGTGTGTGTGTGTGCGTGCGTGCGTGTGTGTGTATGTCTGTTTAGCACTGTTTTGACTATTTACGAGAAGATCGCCTTTTTTAAAAGTAAGTCAGTGCAAGGCAAGGCTCGTAACTCTAGATGAGCAATGATTGAAAACGCGGAGTTGTCTCGCGACATGTTTGAAGCCTTCATTTAAAAGAGTACTCATTAAATTTATTTCTTGTCATCCAAAACAACGCCATTGATTTTATTGTTTCGTTTTAAAATATTTGCAGTAAGTTGAAAAAAAAATAGAATTAATTCTTGGTTGCATAATACCCCATAATCTTTAAAAGCACGATGAAACTTTATTTTGCATTTAGCAAAATAAAAAACAACAAGAGTGTTGACATTGGAAAAATTGTATGCTATAATTTGTTTACCATTTTCGCTACTTATAACGTATATGATTATGGCTCCAATTGTCAGAAGGATGATGTGAAGCCGCATTCTTGGCTTAATAAAAAACCTTGCATACAATCGGGTTTAAGTGTTTAATGAAACAACTTTAGAGTTTTAGGATGTTCCTACCACATGTGGGTGTTGAGATGTTCCTACCACATGTAGGTGTTAAAATGTTTCTACCACATGTGGGTGTTGAGATGTTCCTACCACATGTAGGTGTTAAAATGTTCATACCACATGTGGGTGTTAAAATGTCCCTACCACGTGTGGGTGTTAAGATGTCCCTACCACGTGTGGGTGTTGAGATGTTCCTACCACATGTAGGTGTTAAGATGTCCCTACCACATGTGGGTGTTAAAATGTCCCTACCACGTGTGGGTGTTAAGATGTCCCTACCACGTGTGGGTGTTGAGATGTTCCTACCACATGTAGGTGTTAAGATGTCCCTACCACATGTGGGTGTTAAGATGTCCCTACAACATGTGGGTGTTAAGATGTCCCTATCACATGTGGGTGTTAAGATGTCCCTACCACAGCTGGGTGTTAAGATGTCCCTACCACATGTAGGTGTTGAGATGTTCCTACCACGTGTGGGTGTTGAGATGTTCCTACAACATGTAGGTGTTGAGATGACCCTACCACATGTGGGTGTTGGGATGTCCCTACCACATGTGGGTGTTTAGATGTTCCTAAGACATGTAGGTGTTGAGATGTCCCTACCACATGTGGGTGTTAAGATGTCCCTACCACATGTGGGTGTTAAGATGTCCCTACCACATGTGGGTGTTAAGATGTCCCTACCACATGTAGGTGTTAAGATGTCCCCACCACATGTGGGTGTTGTGATGTCCCTACCACATGTGGGTGTTAAGATGTCCCTACCACATGTGGGTGTTGCGATGTCCCTACCACATGTGGGTGTTAAGATGTCCCTACCACATGTGGGTGTTAAGATGTCCCTACCACATGTGGGTGTTAAGATGTCCCTACCACAGCTGGGTGTTAAGATGTCCCTACCACAGCTGGGTGTTAAGATGTCCCTACCACGTGTGGGTGTTAAGATGTCCCTACCACGTGTGGGTGTTAAGATGTCCCTACCACATGTAGGTGTTAAGATGTCCCCACCACATGTGGGTGTTGAGATGTCCCTACCACATGTGGGTGTTAAGATGTCCCTACCACATGTGGGTGTTAAGATGTCCCTTCCACATGTGTGTGTTAAGATGTCCCTACCACAGCTGGGTGTTAAGATGTCCCTACCACAGCTGGGTGTTAAGATGTCCCTACCACGTGTGGGTGTTAAGATGTCCCTACCACGTGTGGGTGTTGAGATGTTCCTACCACATGTGGGTGTTGTTAAGATGTCCCTATCACAACCACGTGTGGGTGTTAAGATGTTCCTACCACATGTGGGTGTTAAGAAGTTCCTACCACATGTGGGTGTTAAGAAGTTCCTACCACATGTAGGTGTTGAGATGTTCCTACCACATGTAGGTGTTGAGATGTTCCTACCACATGTGGGTGTTGTTAAGATGTCCCTACCACATGTAGGTGTTGAGATGTTCCTACCACGTGTGGGTGTTGAGATGTTCCTTCCACATGTGGGTGTTGTTAAGATGTCCCTACCACAACCACGTGTGGGTGTTAAGATGTTCCTACCACATGTGGATGTTAAGAAGTTCCTACCACATGTGGGTGTTGAGATGTTCCTACCACATGTGGGTGTTAAGAAGTTCCTACCACATGTGGGTGTTAAGATGTCCTTACCACAACCACATGTAGGTGTTAAGATGTTCCTACCACGTGTGGGTGTTGAGATGTTCCTACAACATGTAGGTGTTGAGATGACCCTACCACATGTGGGTGTTGAGATGTTCCTAAGACATGTAGGTGTTGAGATGTCCCTACCACATGTGGGTGTTGAGATGTCCCTAACACATGTGGGTGTCAAGATGACATCCTCACTGTGAGTTTCTCTACACCAAAAACCTGAAGTCTCGTGTTTGTCTCCTTGAAACATCTCAGTAATCGATTCTCAGATTCACGCATGTTTGGATTCAAGGAGCTGACCGGAATCGATCTGAGGTTACCAAAAGAGACCAACTTTTATGAAGGGAGACCTTTTTTATGTTTGTTCCAACTTATCGATTCTAAGAAATGGCGCACACAAAAACAACTCATATGTTGACTCGTCTGGGCGGAAGATTCTTCGTGCAGTGCAGGACGCAGCGATATTTTAACAGACGACTAAAACCAGTCGCTACGTTGTCACAGTTCTAAACATGGCTGCGAGGTTCTGGCTGATCATTATTTTATGCTTTCACTAAGGTTCGATGTCTTGATATGTCATGTTGCCTGCCGTTGGCGTAGCTATGGGATGGGGAGGGTAGGTCCAAATTTGAAAGTTGCCACGGGGCCATACTTAAAGTGGGCACCCAAAATATACATATAACCGCCCGCCATGTATGGGGCGCCCTCAAAGAGGTTAAGACCCCCGGGCACCCAAAGCCATAAAAAATTCCTAGCTGCGTCACTGTTGTGTGCTGTCACTCAAGTTAGATGTCATCTGTCATAGTTTCTGCTGTCACAAAAATTTTGATGTGATGATATGTCATGTTTTCCTCTGTCACTAAAGTTTGATGTCAATTATCATGTTTTCTAATGTCAGTTTGGTTTATGTCGAGATAAGTCATGTCACTCAAGCTAGTTGTCTATAGGTGCTCCACCTAGTTTATCAGCCCAATGAACATGTTGTTTTATCAAGTAAGAAATATTGGAATTATTAATTAATTCTGAATTAACATGAACTCCGCGGGGAGGGGGGAGGCGTTGTTTTGGGATGCACACTGTAGGGGTGCACGAGGGTCACGCGATGGCGTGAAGTGTGGGTGCTAGTGGCGAGCGTCCACTCCGTAGACCTTGGAGGAGCACGATCTGACGACTGACCCGTGTTACGTCACAGGAGGCATCCATGATTAGCTTTATTGGGTGCCGGGGCCCTGGTATCAGGTTTATCGATTAGATTTTTCTGTGGTTTTTGCATGGGCACCGGGCAGTGTTGAGTGGGGGGGGGTCACCGTCCCAGGGAGAGGGTACAGGTGAATAGAGCACAATGTACGGCTTGCATCCATGTGACGTCATAAAACAAAATAGTATTTTGTATACGTCATCAAATAGGGTAGCGGAGGTCGAGCGGCAGCGCTATCAGCGGACGTAACGGGAGTCGCGGGTTCGAGGCTCGTTGAAGGCGGGGTCTTGTTCCCGAGACCAAATGTTTGTCCCTAACCCCCCCCCCGAATCTCCAAATGGTTACCTGACATCAGTTGGGTTAAAGTAAAGGTGCCTCGGCGTTGTGGCAGCCACCCAGTCCTCTCTTTTGCTGTAGCTATAGATATTACAGGAATTTGTGAACTAACCCCCATAGGTCAGCATGGTCTGAAAGGGGGGCTTAACTTTATTTACTTTTTACGTCATCGAAACCTTTACATGAAGAAACAATTTTTAGCTTTTGGCTTTCAATTTGTGGATCTCAAAATATTTTCTTTAACGTTTTTCCTTACCCGATCCATTTTTTTAAAGTTATAGAACCACTGGTTCGGGGGTACGTCGTTTGAAATCTCAGCAGAGGCTAGGGTACCGGCTATCTAGCTATTGATCACGTGATGAATATCAGTTCTGCGTTGATGTGATCCACTGACCACTGTCTGGCATATTGCTGGGCACGTACGGCCGTAATCAGTAATGGACATCGTTATGTAAGCCAGGTACAAAACAGAAGTCATAATTCTAAGCGGGTCAATGCTGTCTGTTGGACACGATACGGGACATAACATCAGCAGTGCTGACCAATGTAGGACAAAATAAAAACGCCACTTAACATACTTGTATGTTATCAATTACTGAATGCATCTCATTTAGAATAAATGTTTCTCTGATCATTTTTTAATCAATTTTAGACATTTAATTTTCTGTTTTTTATAAACACTGGCAATATCAAACCCTTGTACTAATGATGAGGAGAAAAATGGCTTGTTCCTTTCAAGTGTTTGTTCTGTAGTAGAAATAAGACATATGTTTGTATTGAAATAGATATAAGACAGCTGTTAGTATGGCAGTAGATATAAGACACTTGTTTGTATTGTAGTAGATATAAGACACATGTTTGTATTGCACAAGATATAAGACAGCTGTTAGTATGGCATTACATATAAGATACTTGTTTGTATTGCAATAGATATAATACAGTTCTTTGTATTGTAGAAGATATAAGGAAGATTAATCGATTTATTTCGATTGATTATATTTTTATAACGCATAACGTTAAGTTGCGATTTATTATTTCGCGAAATTGGATAAGTCGCGGTAATTCCATGGCTCCCAAATTTTGTAACCTAACACAGCCAATTCGTTCTGATGTGCAAGAAATAAGGAAGAAAATCCTTTCTGTTTACGTATGCACGTCTAAATAAATATGAGGGAAAAGTATGTAACTAAGAAAAATATAATTTACTAATGAAATGGAAAAATGTTAGAAATATTTTCTGAAATTTTAATCCATTAAATTATTTTTAATCGATTAAAATTTAACGATGAATCGATTTATTTATAGTTAATTTCCACAGCCTCAGCAGTATTACTACTTTTTTTCTTGGGTCTTCTATTACTGGTATTTCCTTGTTTAATGCTTTTACTAATTGTGTTATTCCTGTCAGTTTGGAATATACTCCAGTAATTCATCTGGCAGCTCTTTTTTTAAAATTTATTCTAGTTTATCAATGTATTCTTTGGTGGATGGTTCCCATACAAAATATGCATATTGTAGTACAGGTCTCACCGAAGTGAGGTAGCATTTTAGTTTATATTTTTATTACATCAGTAAAAGTTTCTTTTTGTAAAACTAAAGGTTTGATTATTTAATAATTTCATAGACCTGGTGATTCTGTTTGTTTCTCATTTATTATGACTCTTAAGTACTTAGAATCTTTAGTTTATGGCAGTTTTTTTTTTTTTTTTTACGTGAATAAAATATTTTGAATTTATTTTATTTTTTTCTTTGTTCCTTTTAACAGCTGCAGTCAGTTTCCCATTTTATTACTTCATCTGAGTTTTATTGTAAGATTTTGCTATATTGTTCGGATTTAATTGTTCTGTAGATTATGCAAACATTATCAAAAAACCTAACTTAGATTCATGTTGAGATTTTATTGGGTAAATCATTTATGTAAATTAAAAAAAAGAACAAGATGACCCCAGGCGTAGCATACGCCGCAGACTTGCTCACCATAGATAGTGCAAAGAACGGGGCATGGTGAAAGAAGGGACACAAACAGCAGCACAAAGTAATGGGGAAAAAAAGCCAGTAAACGGGGAGACATGTGCACAGCGGTTGTTGTTACCTGCCCCCTCCCCACCCTTTACTACCATCCCTTGCCAACCATAAACTGTGATATTCCGACTCAATTGCTAGACAAGTTTGCAAAAAATGGGTTACAGAACAGGCAGAACAAAAAACTTTTAATTTTGTTTTAAAATTGTTCCATTGGGGAATAGAACCCAGGACTTTCCGCTTGCAGGGTGGGCTTGATAACCCCTACAACCAAAATCATATGTTATTCTGTTAAAGAACAACGTAAGTGACGCAACAAGCATTGTTGTCACAACCCACCCCACCCCACACTTTTTTTTCTTTTCATCCCACTCCGTTTGCCCACTGTGATCTTTCGACCCCTGCGGGGGTCATTCGTCGTGCTCATTTACACATGGTTGTTTATTTGAATTATATATATAAAGATAAGACAGATGTGTGTATTGTAGTAGATACAAGACGGCTATTGGTATTGGGGTAAATATAAGAAGGATGTTTGTATTGTAGTAGATATAAGATTTGTGTTGTGGTAGATATAGGTTCGATGTTTCCGTAGAACATTTCCAGACCAGTAGAGAGGTCATGTGTACGGTTGTTAAAAGACGGGTGGGCGGGGCAAGAGACCACTCCGTCTTAACTGCCCCCTAAACACAACAGAGAACTGATGATGATATAACGGAACGGTCAAAGTTCAAAGTTTACTTTAGAGGACCTGTTTAAGAAAGACGGATGTGACGTTGAGCTCACTTGTTCAGATGACCTTAGATCTGTAACCTATTTTGTGGAAGTTCCTGTAGAAATGTTTAAGATGCTTGCAAGTTTGTGCCCCAACAACGGCGCCTGGATACACTATAGCAATCTGCAGACTTGTCCATAGGAATCTTTTTCCCATGGGATTCCCATGGGCAACGTCCCATGGGATGGGATGGGACAGAAAAATATGTCCCATGGACAAGCCTGGCAATCTGTAGAAGGGACACAATTTATTGTTCTTTTGGTGAATGAACTGATATGGTCTGTGATGTTGGTTTTGTGTTTTAATTCGAGTTTTTGGATTGCGTTTTGGTTTATTTCATTGGTTTGTGTTTTGGTTTTTATTTCATTGGTTTCTGTTTTGGTTTTTATTTCATTGGTTTGTGTTTTGGTTTATTTCATTGGTTTGTGGTTTTGATTTATTTCATTGGTTTGTGTTTTGGTTTATTTCATTGGTTTGTGTTTTGGTTTGTGTTTTGGCTTGTCATTTGTTTGCGTTTTGGTTTATGTTCTATGCTTATGTTTGATGGGTTTGTGTTTTGGTTTGTGTAATTGGTTGTGTTTTTACTTTGTGTTTTATTTTGTGTTTTTGATGTTTTGTTTTGTTATTGTTGTGTTTTTGTTTGTGATTTATGTTTGAGTTTTCTGTTTGGTGTTTTTTTTTTCTTTTGTTTAGGTTCGTTTTGTTGATTGTTGATTGTTGGTGTAGTTTGCTAGTTTTGGTTACAATAAAAATTTTAATCCCAGAAACGTTTGTCATTTAAACCAAAGTTGAGCCGTTCATCTCCAGGTATCTGGTTATGCTATCATCACTCCTTGTATAAACCAAGACAAAGCTGCCCCCCCCCCCAATAATGTGCCCCTTGTTATCCGAGACAACGAAACAAGGGACAGACGCGCCACGCAAAAAAAAAACTGCCATTGGGGAGACCTGGGGCGTCCACACCACAATGAGGCGCCCTTGTTTTTAGGAGAATCCAAATGTTGACCCCATCGCCTACAGGGCGGCCGCGCCTTGGGTTTTTCTGCACTGAGTTTGACCCCAGGCATTCTGAAAATATTACTACACGTTTCATCACCTCGTGGTTAGCTTCGTCACTTTGAACCTTTGGGGTTACAGGTTAAATGTCAGCCTCGGCCCCTAGGTACGATCTAGAATTTACCATTTTTGCTCAGGGTGAGGAGTTTCCTGTCAGTTTACTAAACATGGACATCCTGGTGTGAGGGCACAGACGGGAATTTCCTTGAGTGACTGAAAGTCGGTTGCAAGAATTTTGTGAATATTTATGCTGGAAAGTTCGAGAGTGGCTCAAAATGTACAGGGAATCTAACCAAAGAAGTTCACCAGGCATTAAAACTAAGACACCCTATCTACCCCCCCCACACAAACACACACCAATACCACGACCTCTAATGACGATGATCAACTGTTGGTAATTAGGGATGCGTGTCACTAACTATAACCATAACTCTAACCATAACTGCAACAATAATCATAACTCTAAACATTACTCTAAACTTAAATCTAATCATAACCCTAACCATAACCCTAACCATAACTCTAACCATAAATGCAACAATGATCATAACTCTAAACATTACTCTAAACTTAAATCTAATAATAATCCTATCCATAACCCTAAACATAACTCTAACCATAACACTAAGCATAACCCTAACCCATAACTCTAACCATAACACTAAGCATAACCCTAACCATAACTCTAACTATAACACTAACCATAACCCTTATCATAACTCTAACCATAACCCTAACAATAACCCTAACTATAACCCTAACAATAACCCTAACCATAACCCTAACAATAACCCTAACTATAACTCTAACAATAATACTAACCATAACCCTAGCCATAACTATAACCATAACTCATACCTTAACTCTAACCATAACCCTAACCATAACCCTAACCATAACTATAACCATAACTCATACCATAACTCTAACCATAACCCTAACCATAACCCTAATCATAACCCTAACCATTACCCTAACCATAACCCTAACCATAACCCTAACCATAAACCTAACCATATCCCTAACCATAACCCTAACCATAACCTCAACCATAACCCTAACCATAACCCTAACCATAACCTTGACCATAACCCTAACCATAACCCTAACCATAACCTTGACCATAACCCTAGCTATAACTCTAACCATAACCAATGTTCCCCATTAAGTTCTTTGGTCTGAGTGTAAAGTTAAGAAAGCTCGTGGACTAAGTTACACAGCATCCACTTTGTGTGCATTATTTTACAAAATGTGCTGCTCTGTAACTCACAACCGCTGTGCAGCGTGTGTCAGGTATTTGCGCGGCCGCGCAGCCACGCTGGTTGAAGGCATCATAGATCATAACACTAACCATGACTCTCACCATCAAATTTAGCCTCTGTAAAACTCTTGAAGAAAATGTATTCTATGATTTCTATTTTTGTAAGTATGTAGCCCTTAACGCAATTAAATTTCTAATCCCTTGGTCTAATCATAACCCTAGATTTTGAGCCTAGCTTTAACCTCAACAACAACCCCGTTATAAAGTGCTAGACTTACACACCAAATGTTAACTCTGGCGAGAAAAATAACACGCAAGTGTTTTTGTCATGATATCATCAAAGAATTTAGGGCCATCTTTGACTGTAGTGCTAACTAAGAAAGTAGGACCACCTTAAAACATGATCTCACCTAAGAAAGTAAGACCACATTAGACCATAGTATTACATAAGAAAGAAGAACAACCTTACCTTAGACTTTAGTATTACTGTAACAAAGTAGGACCATTTTAGACTGTAGTATCACCTCAGAAAGTATGGCCTTTATTAGAATATTGTATCACTTAAGAAAGTAGAACCATCTTAGACCATAGTGTCACCTCATAAAGTATGGCCTTTATTAGAATATTGTATCACTTAAGAAAGTAGAACCATCTTAGACCATAGTGTCACCTCAGAAAGTAGGAACATCTTAGACCATAGTGTCACCTCAGAAAGTAGGAACATCTAAGACCATAGTTTCACCTCAGAAAGTATGGCCTTTATTAGAATATTGTATCACTTAAGAAAGTAGAACCATCCTAGACCATAGTGTCACCTCAGAAAGTATGGCCTTTATTAGAATATTGTATCACTTAAGAAAGTAGAACCATCTTAGACCATAGTGTCACCTCAGAAAGTAGGAACATCTAAGACCATATTGTCACCTCAGAAAGTATGAACATCTTAGACCATAGTGTCACCTCAGAAAGTAGGACCATCTAAGACCATAGTGTCACCTCAGAAAGTAGGTCCATCTTAGACCATAGTGTCACCTAAGAAAGTAGGACCATCTAAGACCATAGTGTCACCTCAGAAAGTAGGACCATCTTAGACCATAGTGTCACCTAAGAAAGTAGGACCATCTTAGACCATAGTGTCACCTATGAAAGTAGGACCATCTTAGACCATAGTGTCACCTCAGAAAGTAGAACCATCTTAGACCATAGTGTCACCTCAGAAAGTAGAAAATTCCCAGACCATCGTATCCCCTAAAAAAAGTAGGACCATCTTAGACTTTGGGATTACCGTTTCATTGTAACCTCGCTGCCAACAGGAAGAATTTTAAACATTAGAGACGCGATAGTAATTGTATTAATTTAAATTGAGACTCAGTACTGAGGGAAAAAAATAGGAGTTGAGGTTTGTAAAAGTGTGGCACGGAAAAAAAAAGTTTTTTGTTCAGTCCATCGTGCCAAAAGAATCGATTATTATCAAGCGATAGTTGCCATCGTTTGCCGGTAACAGACTTTCACATTGTCTGGTAACATAATTTCACATTTGTAACATATTTTCACATGGGCTGGTAGCAAGCTGTCACATTGTCTGGTAACATACTTTCACATTTGTAACATATTTTCACATGGGCTGGTAGCAAGCTGTCACATTGTTTGGTAACAGGCATTCACATTATTTTGTAGCCGACTTTTGCATTGTCTTTTAACAGACATAAACGTTGTCCGGTGACAGACCTTTACATTGGCTGGTAGCAGACTTTCACATATACTGTTAACAGAACTTCCTTTAGATAGGTGTTAAGTTTTACACTGGAACAGATTCATGTTAAGCCCAGCCCTAACTCAGTGGGATGTTCAGGGTTCATATTTTTCAAAGAACTAATACTTCAGACATTGACAGCGTTGAGAGTAGGGGGGATAACTCAGTTAAAGGCCGTTAATTTCTTTGTGGTGACTTAGTTTCCACTAAAAGTTGGGATAACAGTTATTTCCCGTTTGGGGGAATGCTAAGGAGATTGTCCCGCTATAATTTGCGGCTCTTCATTTTTTAAAAATTTTTGTATAAGGTCATTAGTTTGTAAAGGCAGTTCTTTAATATGACAAACATAATACAAAGATAGGTCTAGATATTTGCCCTCAAAGTTGATAGTTAGCACAAGAGACTGTTTTCCCCCAAAATTTATAGTTAGCACAAGAGGCTGTTTGTCCCCAAAGCTGATAGCACAAGAGGCTGTTTGCCCCTACAGTTGCAAATTCCCCCCTCCCCAAAGAAAACAAAACAGCTCTCCAAATGACATCACACTTCTTCTCTAGGTCAGTCCAACGCCATCCCATCCCATCCCCAGGACAGTGTTCAAGTCTCCACCGAATGACCCCTCCCCACCCCAACTCAAATTTTTAGAGTAAAACATTTATTTTTTAAAAAGACCCACACAATTGGCAAAGCTGAGAAATATGTTTATTTAAAATGCTTGCAATTGATCTACTGAGTTGTGACAGAGATCGAGGAGATGCTGGGATCGCGTGAGGGAAGTGAAAGAAAACTTGGTGAGAATGACAAGTGCCTTTCATGGTGGTGATCAAACGGTTGCCTGTCGTCTGCTAGCTCTCACAAATCTTGGAATGGGATTTACTTAAACCGAAATTGTGTCAACTTTTTTTTAAAAATTACCTTAACCATTTTTTATACCGGAAATTAATTTTGTGTTTAAAAGTTTACCATTGTCGTGGCAAAAGTGCTTAGAACTATAGGCTACACTATAATTTTGTTTTAGTTTGTGGGTGTCTTTAGAAAGGGAATCATTGTCGTTGCTAGTCAGTCATCATTAGGTCAATACAGTTGAAATAGAAAAGACTTATTGCATTGTTTGTAACAGTGGAGAGATGTGCGCCACACAGAAGGTGAGGAGAAAGTTGGAGTTGATCTGTGGTTGTTATGTGGATGATGTGTGGTTGATAAAGATTTTAGTTTTGGAGGATAAGGTTGATATGTGGTGGACATGGGGTTAAATGTTACCCTGTGATTAATTGCAGCTGGTGGTAAGAAAGTACGCCGTGTTGAGATTGTACTCTGTGCAGGGATTTCTCTCTGTGATAAGATTGTACTCTGTGCGGGGATTTCTCTCTGTGATAAGATTGTACCCTGTGCGGGGATTTCTCTCTGTGATAAGATTGTACCCTGTGCGGGGATTTCTCTCTGTGATAAGATTGTACCCTGTGCAGGGATTTCTCTCTGTGATAAGATTGTACTCTGTGCAGGGATTTCTCTCTGTGATAAGATTGTAACCTGTGCAGGGATTTCTCTCTGTGATAAGATTGTACCCTGTGCATGGATTTCTCTCTGTGATGAGATTGTACTCTGTGCAGGGATTTCTCTCTGTGATGAGATTGTACTTTGTGCAGGGATTTCTCTCTGTGATGAGATTGTACTCTGTGCAGGGATTGTACCCTTAGCTGGGATTGTACCCTGTGCAGGGATTTCTCTCTGTGATGAGATTGTACTCTGTGCAGGGATTTCTCTCTGTGATGGTATTGTACTCTGTGCAGGGATTTCTCTCTGTAGTGAGATTGTACCTTGTGCTGGGATTTCTCTCTGTGATGAGATTGTACCCTGTGCTGGGATTGTACTATGTGCTGAGATTTTACACTGTGCTGAGATTGTTCCATGTGCTGAGATTTTCCATGTGCTGAGATTGTACTCTGTGCTGAGATTGTATTCTGTGCTGAAATTGTACCATGTGCTGAGATTGTACTCTGTGCTGAGATTGTACCATGTGTTGAGATTGTACCATGTGTTGAGATTGTACCATGTGTTGAGATTGTACTCTGTGCTGAGATTGTACTATGTGCTGAGATTGTACTCTGTGCTGAGATTGTACTCTGTGCTGAGATTGTACTCTGTGCTAAGATTTTACACTGTGCTGAGATTGTTCCATGTACTGACATTGTACTCTGTGCTGATATTGTACCATGTGCTGAGATTGTTCCATGTACTGACATTGTACTCTGTGCTGATATTGTACCATGTGCTGAGATTGTACTCTGTGCTGAGATTGTACCATGTGCTGAGATTGTACGCTGTGCTAAGATTGTAACATGTGCTGAGATTGTACTCTGTGCTGAGATTGTACCATGTGCTGATACAGAACGTGAAACTATTGAATAAAATGAATGTGCTCTGATTTTAATGTTGTTTGCTAGCAAGTCGTGAGCTCCAATGCTAAACTGATGAGCCAATGGCGTGTGGCGTTGTAACAGGCCGAGAGACGGTGAGGACTTTTACTGGTTTACCAGGGATCGGCGCATGCGCTATGAAGAGATTTGCCACTTTGAGCAAACCGTTGAACAAGCTGATAACTGCCCCGTTCCCCATCTTTCTCATTCAATGTGGGTACAATGAGCACATTGGGGAATGGTTTGCTTGTTTGTTCATATGTTGCATCTTTATTGTTGAACTCTTCTCTAGTTTAATTAGAGCTTTTCTCTGGTCATGGCCGGCCTTGGTGAATCGGAGGCCCTAAGCGAAGTGGATTTGGTGGCCCTAAATGTAATTTTGAACGATAAATAAATATCGAAAGAAAAAAATGCCCAATTTATTAAATACCGCCTGTATTTATATCTAAATAACAAATTACTGAAATTGATACAAACATATTCGTGCAGATGTCATAAATACTCAACAAAAATACATTTTTAGTGCTTTGAAGGCTGCACAGTCTGAAATGTGCTGTGAATAATCCAGAGACGGGGCGATATCTCGTTCGATAGACATCATTACCAGACTGTTCAGGCGTTCTTGCGTGATATTCTTTCTCAAATTGAGTTTGTGTATTAATTTTAACTTGTAAATACTTCTCTCCCCCGATGCAACAGTAATCGGAATTGTCAATGCTATAAGAAGGGATATATCGACATTTGAAAACAGCAGTATTCAAACCATGATCATAAATAAAACATAAAACATCAAGAGAAGACGACCCAGTATCTGGAACAATGTTGCAAAATATTTGCATCGCACTGCATAAATTTTTCGGCTCAATAACTGAACCAGTTAGAACGATGAGCGTAATACTAAAATCAATGCAACATTTCATCAAATTATTTTGGCCGAATTTTGCAATTTTTGTATGTTGTGCAAAAATCTTAAAAGACCAAAGTGACCTTAAAAAATTAAAAATTATACTCGATATTTTTTCTGTTGAATCTGTCAGTGATTCATCTCTGATTTCATAGTCGAACTATTTAGGCTCTGTCCGTCGTCTGAAGCTTGTGGCAGCTGGAAATATGATTTCATTTTGCCAATGCTCTGGGCAAACTTTGAGCTGATACAAATCCATTTTATTTGTATTTTTTTTCATGACCTCGATTGCACTTGTTTATAATTCCATGCATTGTCAAAGTTCCTGTCTTTCGATTGCATCAGTTTGCTAATCATAATCATTTAAAACAATAAATCGTAACAGATTGTTTAAGTTACCAGAATTTTTTTTTAGTTGTTTCGCCATTCCAGTTGCTTTGGTGCTTGCTTTTGGATCGTTGATAATTATGGAGTTCTTTCATAAATTTTCAATATGGATGAGATATAAAAACTGAACTTATCAAAATAACAAAAAATATTTAAAAATTAACCATGCCAGACTACAAAAATAATCTTTTATTTTATTTTCGTTGAGCTGTTCTCGTTGCTAAGGACTGAAAACGGAAAAAAATGTACACTTTGAGAAATCATGGAAGATTTAGTTAAATTCGTGAAATAATTTTATTGTCACAAAATTTCTCCATCCTAACCAATGCTTAGTATAGTTTTGGCCTTTTGCTACTGACAACAGCATTTAACATTTAGATGTTAATTGTTAACTACTGAAATCACTTCATTTTAAACAGTTGTATATTTAGCGTAACTTTAAGTTTGTCAATCTTATTTTAGCTTCTTATCTTATATGTTACAGACGCTGCTTCTGCACAGAAGATTATTGCGTCCTACGTATATCTATGGTCTGTGGTTAGTACTGTATTCTTATTAGAGTTTTAAATGATGATAAAGTGTTGGCTTTCCTGGTTTCTTCAGGCAAACCATCCACGTTCGAATACAGGACGGGAAGAAAGAAAACTTTTATGTGTTTGTTCTTGCATACGGGATAAGAAAGTTGTTTTTATCCTTATGTCTATCTGAGGGTTGAATTAAGTTATCTTTGTGTTGTATTTCTAAATTGGAGTTAATTGCTTTATGTATAATTACTCATTTACTCTTGGTTCTTCTATCCTCTAGTGTTTCAAGGTTTAATGATTTAACTAATGGTGTTACTCTTGTGAGCTTTGAATATTCTCTAGTAATGAATCTGGCAGCTCTTTTTTGAATTTGTTCTAGTTTATCAATATTTTCTTTGGTGGATGGGTCCCCTACAGAAGATTCATTTTCTAGTATTGGTCTTACCAGGGTGAGGTAGCATTTTAGTTGTATATCTTTATTACATTTGTTAAAGTTTCTTTTTATAAAACCTAAGGTTTTGTTTGATTTTTTAATAACTTCATTGTTAGTTTCTCATTTATTATGACTCCTAATAATTTTGCATTATTAGTTTGGGTTAGTTATTTTCCATGAATGAAATATTTTGAATATATTTGTGTCTTTTTCTTTGTTACTCTTAGCAGTTGACACTTTTCTGGATGTAAGGACATACTCCAGTTAGTTTCCCATTTTATTAATTTCTTGTTCTGATTTGTGAAATCTTGTCTGGAAATATGAATTTATATTTTAAAATATTACAATTTTAACATGCACTATTTTAAAAAATAATCAGCATGTTAAGGTATTGCACTGATTGGGTGGTTCTGGTTCTTTTACAGCATACAATCCCATTAGATGTTGTTAGTTTTAAAAGACATAAGAAACATTTCTCTAAAAACATCTCATAATATTGTCGGCTGGTATTATAACCTGACACTAATCAAATAGTGTTTTCATTGTATCACCCAAGAAATGTATTGAAGTTCCGTATTGTTACCTGAATAATGTGGGAACGGTGTTCTCATTAACGGGGGAATCTTATATCTTATATCTTAGATATACAGACGCTCCTTCTATGCAGAAGATAATTGCGTCCACAGACCATGAGAGATGATCTGTTGGCAAGTGATGCAGCGGTCACAGGCCACGGCTATAGGGGTTCCACGCATTACCCCAGCCGCCTAACTATTGTCTAGTTAGGTACCCATTCGGAGCTGGGTGACTCGGGGACTCCTCAAGCCGCGAGAACAAATCCTCACCTTCGTGTGGATTCGAACCCGTGACCATCGGTATGACAGTCGAGAGCGCTACCTCTCGACCACCATAATAGTATGGAGTGTATTTATTAATATAGTGAATTTATTTATTAATGATGGAATAGTGCAGGGGTCGGGAGACTTTTTGTCTGAGTGAGCTAAATACATCACATATTTTGAAAAATAATTCTTTGGGAGCAATATATTATGTTTAAAACTAAAAGTTCAAGTAAATTTGTGCATTTTATTTAATTTCAATACTAAAAGTACAATAATTATGTCTCTGAATTATTTTTATTAACATTGTTATGATGTTTTATATGCAATTAATATGAAGATCAACAGAGTGTGAATAAACGTTGTTGTTTTTTTTTCATTTAATTTTGCAAACGAAGATTTATCTGAGAGCCAGATGCAGCCATCAATGATCAATAGAGCCACATCAGGCTCGCGAGCCAAGTTTTCCCAACCCCTGAAATAGTGCGTTGCAAATAAGGGAATAGTGTACTGAATAGAGAACTCATTACTTGTGTAAGTGGAGTAAAAAAATTATTTCAGGGAATGTTTTAATACATTACTATTTATTTATTTATTTTAAATAATGTTTTGGTGTTGTTTTTTGACCAGCAATCCCTTTTTTTTTAAATTTGTAAAGGGATATAAGTGACACTTTAAACAGATGTTGAATATTAAACAACCCTTATCTCCCTTTGTAACATTTTCAAAGCTCTTCCCTTCTATGAGTTACTGAACCACAGATGGAGGAAAACTGGCTCTTTTAATCTACACACGATTATGAGAGTAGGTTATTGTAAGGATCCTGTCTTTCACATCCAATGAGTGGCTTACTTGAATGAAAATATATGGATGAGATTGTAACCAGGCTTTTAGAAAATAAAAAGAAATATGTATGTTTTTTTTATAAAAAATATGTATGTATAGGCCTGACAAAACGTCACTAACGTCACATACGTCTTGTCATGCCTATCCTTACTCTGTTTAAATAACATATATGATTACTAAAATGGATCAACGCAGCAATCAATAGATATTTCAATTGATCTTCTTTTTGTATGTCACACAAGCCCGCAATCAATGCTGTGGCCATCAAGGCACTTGCAAATTTTGAGATTTTGCCAATACATCTGTGAACATGATTCTTTGTGTGGCAGGCCAGCGGAGGTGTCAGTGACTGAAGCTTAGAGAACAGGAGGCAATAGAAACATAAAGTCAATGGGCACATAAAGTCAATGGACACCGGAAGTCATTGGACACAGGAAGTCATTGGACACAAAAGGTCATTGGACACATAAGTCAATGGACACAAAAGGTCATTGGACACATAAAGTCAATGGACACAAAGTCAATGGATACATAAAGTCAATGGACACAAAGTCAATGGATACATAAAGTCAATGGACACAAAGTCAATGGACACATAAAGTCAATGGACACATAAAGTCAATGGACACATAAAGTCAATGGACACATAAAGTCAATGGACACATAAAGTCAATGGACACAAAGCCAATGGACACACAAAGTCAATGGACACAAAGTCAATGGACACAAAGTCAATGGACACATGAAGTCAATGAACACATAAAGTCAATGGACACAAAGTCGATGGACTAAAATGTCAATGGAGACATATAGTCAATGGTTGTCACCTCAACTTATCCTCTTGGAATCCTGTTCAATTCACTCACCGTCTATTGTAGGAACGTGCAGCTCCTTTGTTGGGTTCTTAATTTGTTCTGCCTCTTGACATAGTTCCCAATATTTCCATTAGTATTTTTCCCCACTTAAACCAAATCAAGAAACAAAAACAAGTAGCTCTTTGTTTAAAAAGATAAAGAATTCCACGAGCACTAAGCCCCAATTGATATGCGTTGAAGACTAGGGGAAGAATCAATCTGTGGAATACAAAAAATAATGGAAGGGACGGAAGCTGCCGATATTGGTCTCATTGTATTGACACAAGGACACACATGAACTAAAATCTCGGCTTTGACACTAGAAGACACAAGAAATAAAATATCAGCTTTGACACTTGGAGACACGAGAAATAAAATATCAGCTTTGACACTAGGAGACACAAGAAATAAAATATCAGCTTTGACACTAGGAGACACAAGAAATAAAATATCAGCTTTGACACTTGGAGACACAAGAAATAAAATCTCGGCTTTGACACTTGGAGACACAAGAAATAAAATATCAGCTTTGACACTAGAAGACACAAGAAATAAAATATCAGCTTTGACACTTGGAGACACAAGAAAAAAAATATCAGCTTTGACACTTGGAGACACATGAAATAAAATATCAGCTTTGACACTAGGAGACACAAGAAATAAAATCTCGGCTTTGACACTTGGAGACACAAGAAAAAAATATCAGCTTTGACACTAGGAGACACAAGAAATAAAATTTCGGCTTTGACACTTGGAGACACAAGAAATAAAATATCAGCTTTGACACTAGGAGACACAAGAAATAAAATATCATCTCTGAGCCAAGAGATCACATGTAGGTTGAGTGAGACTCATAAAGACACCAAGACGTGAATAGGGTTAAACTTCTGCTCATCTTACACACATGATGAACGACCAATCAATGACAAATTTGTTCAAGGGATATAATCGATGAACAGAAAATTTTAAGTTTGTTCCCTCCCTTATTTATTGTGATAATTGTTCATTTCATTCACTTTTAATTTGTTTAGAGAAGGCAATGTCTTATTATTCGTCTAAATGATAAGTATTTTTTTTTACTGTTATTTGTTTTCCTTTACAATTTGCAGAAACTAAAAGCCGAAATACTCCTTTCCTGACTTAAGGGCTTAAAAACAACTGAAATGTTTACACCAGGAAACAGGCTCCAAAAAGGCCTTCATAAACAACAGCCATTTTTATTTTTTTTTATTTTTATATTTTATTTTTATTTTTTTCTAGGGGAGGGGGGGTCTTAAGAAGTTTTAGTTAGAATGTTTTACAATGTTCCAATATTAAATTCCTGGCGAAACAAAATTTAATTTGCATGGTTACGGGGAGGACAATACTAGTAAAATGGAGTCAGTGAGTTAGTATTTTGAGAACAGATGTATTTATTTGCAAAGCATGATCCGGAATAGCCCAAAGAGTATCATGTAAAAATGGAAACTGTGAAGAGAAAAAAACATATCAATCTCATATACGATATATCAAGATATCAATGTCATATACGATATATCAAGATATCAATCTCATTTACGATATATCAACATATCAATCTCATATACGATATATCAAGATATCAATGTCATATACGATGTATCAAGATATCAATCTCATATACGATATATCAAGATATCAATGTCATATACGACACATCCGTCTCATATACGATATATCAAGATATCAATCTCATATACGACACATCAAGATATCAATCTCATATACGACACATCAAGATATCAATCTCATACGACACATCAAGATATCAATCTCATATACGGCACATCATGATATCAATCTCATATACGACACATCAAGATATCAATCTCATATACGGCACATCATGATATCAATCTCATATACGACACATCATGATATCAATCTCATATACGACACATCATGATATCAATCTCATATACGGCACATCATGATATCAATCTCATATACGGCACATCAAGATATCAATCTCATATACGGCACATCAAATTCAAGATCAGCTCATTGCTGTTTAAGGAGACGAATATCAAAACATTAAATTTATTTGATATCACGCAGTTTATAATAAGGATTTGATAATTCCTGTGCATTCAATGCACAACATACATATTATAACCACAACACATAACGACATAGCAGTGCACATAAGCTACCTTTAACATTTAAAGAAATGTTTGGTTGTTATTAAATTAATGTTGAAAGTAATGTTTAAATAGATTATGTTTTTAGTGCAGTCTTGAAGGCCTTGGTAAATAATGAAAATCAGAAAATAAACTTGCCAAGAAACTTGAAAATATTTCATTTAAACCCCGCAAACAAAAAAAAAAAGAATTTGCTTAAGAATTTCTGAAATGATATCAAGTAGATTTAAAGCGGATGTATGTGAATATAACGAGGGACAGAGCTCAAACGTTTAATAATACACTTGTCAGGGCTGGGACGGTTACTGGAGATCAACAAAGCTTCAAAGACATTAATCTAAATGTCAAATGTAATCCTAATTTGTTAACACGCCGAAACGAACTCCTCTACTCACAGAGAAGCAAATGCCTCTGTAAAAATGTCTGAATTATGCCAAAATTGTTGGTGAAGACCATGGTATCTTAATGGAAATTTCCAGACGAACAACGTGGAAATATTGTGGGTGATGGAAGCACATTAAGGCGTGGTTATAAGAAAACACTTGTATTCTTCACTCGAAAAGTTTGCCGTTGAAATTCGTGACAGGTTTTGACATTTACTGATATTAAATTTGATTTTCTGACACCAGCTAATCGACTGGACGTTGTTGGCCGTGATTTCAAATTTAAGCAAGTGTGTCGCGTGACATTGACAGCCAATGATTTTGAACTCACTGGCAATAAATAGTAGTAACCTATTCAAACCTACCCTACTGAATTTATTAAAAGTTTGTTAGACTGTCTATGCTGTAAGTTCCCATGTCTGATATAACAACATAACATCGACTATTTCTGATAACTGTCTTATTTAATGCCAGCCAGCTGGGGGAAAAGCTTCTCTAAACTTTAGTTAATCAAAATAATAAAATTAAGATTAACAATGAGTGTTACACTTATAAGAATGTCTATTTTGGTTATTGAGCATAGCTGTGCTGTTAATAATCATATTGATATGGCCATACAAGATGCTGTCAACATTCTATCAATATTTAAAACGCCTAGTAAAGTGAACGATTAGACTTGATCCATGAAAACGCGTATGAGGCAATATTCTTCTGTAAAAAAATGCTTCTGTGGCAGATAAGAAGAATAAAAGAAACATCAATATTAAATAAAGAAGGGAAAGCTCCCTATTGTATTTCTATCTTTTTTTTTTAAGCGCAACCTTTCGTTTCTCTCTCTTTCGATTAGGGGATTGGGTTAGGTTTGTGTGGGGGTGGGGAGGGCATTAATCTTCCTGAATCAGTTCAAACAAATATTAATGTTAAACATTTATTGATATTTCCCTTTATAGAATGTGCCATTAAACGGGACGATGTACTCTACTAACCCCGGATTAATTTACGTACTCTTGGTCGGACGGCCGTCAATGTGTGTGTGTGTGAGTGTGTGTGCGTCTGCTTGTGGGTATCTGTGGTAGCGCCCTGTGTGTGACCGCTGGATGAACCCTTCCTTGATTCTAGTGGCCTAGTTCAGGACGCAAGCAAGAGGAGGGGGGGGAGCGCTGGGATGTCAGATTGGCTCAAATCAAAACACCACGTCGGAATGGGAGCAATCCGTATCGATACCAGAGTTTCGCTATTTTTTCATGAACGGGATCGGATATTTACAAACTATTTGCAAAGTAAAGTGATTACTTTTAGTTGTTACGATACTTTATAAGGTATGTGACGTAGCTTACGATTTCCTTTTTAATTATAGTTATACCATGCGTCACGGAAAATCGATGCAATCTATTAGCGAGCATAGCGTTTGATTAATCAAGTTTTAAACTAACCTTTTTAAGTTCAAAACACTAGAGTGTGAAATTTATTAGTGTCAAAACTATTATTACTTTAACTTTTGAGTGCATAGGAAGAGTGCCAACTTGAAGTTACCTCAGCAAAGTTTTACTATGCAGAAGTATATTTGGGCAGACTAGGATCATGTGAATCAACTGCCCCACCCTTTCACTAGGTCACTATCAATGTTCCCTCTAAGCTGCGCGGCCGCGCAGATATTTGAGCAATGCTACGCAGAAGTTAAGAGTTATCGTGCATCAAATTATTTAAAACGTTGCACACAAAATGGAAGCTGTGCATCATTTTTATACTTTGAACCCTGACCAATGAACCTCAGAGGGAACATTGGTCACTCTATCTCTGAATTAACTAGGTCACTATATCTGTGTACTAACTGGCCCACCATGACTAGGTCACTATATCTGTGTACTAACTGCCCCACCATTACTAGGTCACTATATCTCTGAATTAACTAGGTCACTATATCTGTGTACTAACTGCCCCACCATTACTACGACAATATATCTCTGAATTAACTGGGTCACTATATATGTGTACTGACTGCCCCACCTATCACTAGGTCACTATATCTGTGTACTAACTGCCCCACTATTACTAGGTCACTATATCTCTGAATTAACTAGGTCACTATATATGTGTACTGACTGCCCCACCTATCACTAGGTCACTATATCTGTGAACTAACTGCCCCACCTATCACTAGGTCACTAAAACTCTATCTTTAAAAACTAGAATTTACCTATCTTAAAAATCCAACAATTTTCTATTTTAAAATTCATTTTTTATCCTTTCCTTTGATTTTAATATCTATCTTTTATTTAAAATCCAACAAGTTCGTATCTCCAAAATCTTTTTTTTATTTTTTTTTTTTTAAGTCCCATAACCTCTTTTTATCGAAGTCGTAGAGGATTCTAATGTTTCCATTAGAATATTCTCGGACTTAATAGACACTGGCGGCGCCCATCCCTCTCCAGGTCAGCGGAGGACTTTCTAAGCGTTAGTCATTGCACAACATTTTTATGGTGGCTTTTCGTGGGCTTGAACCCACGCCCCTCACCTTGTGAGGCTAGCGCACTATTGACTTCGCTACCCAATCTCTAAAATCTAACATTTTCCTTTCTCTGAAATCTAACATTTTCCTTTCTCTGAAATCTAACATTTTCCTTTCTCTTAAATCTAAATTTTTTCTATAATCTTTGAAATCTAACATCTTCCCGTGTCTAAAATATGACAATTTACTTGAACTTATTGTTCAGTTATCTTATAACACTTTGAATTTTACACCCCAGTCATATGATTGCTTAAAGACACCATTTTACACCCCAGTCATATGATTGCTTAAAGACACAATTTTACACCCCCAGTTAAATGATTGTTTAAAGACACCATTTTACACCCCCGTCATATGATTGCTTAAAGACACAATTTTACACCCCAGTCAAATGACTGCTTAAAGACACCATTTTACACCCCATTCAAATGATTGTTTAAAGACACCATTTTACACCCCAGTCAAATGATTGTTTAAAGACACCATTTTACACCCCAGTCAAATGATTGTTTAAAGACACCATTTTACACCCCAGTTAAATGATTGTTTAAAGACACCATTTTACACCCCAGTCAAATGATTGTTTAAAGACACCATTTTACACCCTAGTCAAATGATTGCTTAAAGACACCATTTTACACCCCAGTCAAATGAAAGCTTAATGACACCACTTTAGACCCCAGTCAAATGATTGCTTAAAGACACCGTCGCGCCCTACCCCAAGTTTTACTTTACTCAGTTTCACCCCCCTCCCCAACACACACACACAATTAAAGTTTATTCAGTTTCGCCCCCACACCCTTACACACACCCTCAACAATAACACAAAAAGTCCCTGGTCTATCGGAGAAATGCATCAGACTGAGTCTAGTTCTACTGACCATTGATCTTGTCCACTAACGATCTCCTACATTGAGTCTAGTTCTACTGACCATTGATCTTGTCCACTAACGATCTCCTACATTGAGTCTAGTTCTACTGACCATTGATCTTGTCCACTAACGATCTCCTACATTGAGTCTAGTTCTACTGGCCATTGATCTTGTCCATTAACATTTGGGATCTCCTACTGGACAAATTGAAAAATAACAGATTAATGTCATACCCTTCGCCCACCCCTACCCTTTCGTAACATTGTCACCCAGCTTCAGCGAGGGAGATGCATTATTTGGGAATGGGAGAGTTGCGTGAGTAAGTGAATGGGGGGTGTGAGGTGGGAGTGAATGAGGTGTCTGAGGTGGGATTGAATGAGGTGTGTGAGGTGGGAGTGAATGATGTGTCTGAGGTGGGAGTAAATGGGGTCTGTGAGGTGGGAATGAATGAGGTGTCTGAGGTGGGAGTGAATGAGGTGTGTGAGGTGGGAGTGAATGGGGTGTGTGAGTTAGGAGTGAATGAGGTGTCTGAAGTGGGAGTGAATGAGGTTTGTGAGGTGGGAGTGAATGAGGTGTCTGAGGTGGGAGTGAATGAGGTGTATGAGGTGGGAGTGAATGAGGTGTCTGTGGTGGGAGTCAATGAGGTGAGTGAGGTGGGAGTGAATGAGTTGTCTGAGGTGGGAGTGACTGAGGTGTGTGAGTTGGGAGTGAATGAGGTGTCTGAGGTGGGAGTGAATGAGGTGTCTGAGGTGGGAGTGAATGAGGTGTATGAGGTGGGCGTGAAAGAGGTGTCTGATGTGGGAGTGAATGAGGTGTGTGAGGTGGGAGTGAATGAGGTGTGTGAGGTGGGAGTGAATGAGGTGTGTGAGGTGGGACTGAATGAGGTGTCTGTGGTGGGAGTCAATGAGGTGAGTGAGGTGGGAGTGAATGAGGTGTGTGAGGTGGGAGGGAATGAGGTGTGTGAGGTGGGATTGAATGAGGTGTGTGAGGTGGGAGTGAATGAGGTGTGTGAGGTGGGATTGAATGAGGTGTCTGTGGTGGGAGTGAATGAGGTGTCTGAGGTGGGAGTGACTGAGGTGTGTGAGTTGGGAGTGAATGAGGTGTCTGAGGTGGGAGTGAATGAGGTGT
>MUZC01004509.1:191613-204374 GCA_002072015.1 Radix auricularia | reverse complement strand
ACCAGTCTAATGTACCAGGACCAGTCTAATGTACCAGGACCAGTCTAATGTACCAGGACCAGTCTAATGTACCAGGACCAGTCTAATGTACCAGAAACACCAGTCTAATGTACCAGGACCAGTCTAATGTACCAGGACCACCAGTCTAATGTACCAGGACCAGTCTAATGTACCAGGACCAGTCTAATGTACCAGGACTACCATTCTAATGTACCAGGACCAGTCTAATGTACCAGGACCAGTCTAATGTACCAGGACCACCAGTCTAATGTACCAGGACCAGTCTAATGTACCAGGACCAGTCTAATGTACCAGGACCAGTCTAATGTACCAGGACCAGTTTAATGTACTAGGACCAGTCTTTGTACTAGAACCAGTCATTGTACTAGGACCAGTCAGTGTACTAGGACCAGTCATTGTACTGGGACCAGTCTATTGTCATACAAACTTTTACCCTGTGAACCTTTACGCCCAAATATTAATGAAAATTTCCTTTTAAAATACCAGTTTTTCTCAAATAATAAAATATCATCTGTTTTCAAATAATACTTTTATTTTGTATAGAAAGAACGTCCGTAATGGATAGATAAGATTAATTATTACTTTAAAAAAACTTTCAAACAAGTACATTGAGATCTACTGACTATAAACTTTGAGATCTACTGACTATAAACTTTGAGATCTACTGACTATAAACTTTGAGATCTACTGACTATAAACTCAGAATTGTACTGAGCTATTACCTCAGGATTTGAAAAAAACTTAATGGCGTGTTAATTTAGAATTGATTGCCAAACATTTCATCACTTGACAATTAGTTTCAGAGCTTGTGAAAGATCCCTACCTTAATAATAAAATAGCACTTTTACAATCATTTTTTCCACGCTTCCTTTTGATTACCAAGTACACAATTTAACTCAAAATCAATACACAATTTATGACTTAGAATGACTTAATGTGTACACAATTTATGACTTAATGTGTACACAATTATTGACTTAAAGTGCACACAATTTATGACTTTATAAAACCGCAGTCTAAAACCAAATAAACACAATATAAAATTAAATGTGCATACTTATAACACTTTATTTACGCCACATTTTAGGGCCTAATAAACACATAATTTAAGTCCAATTGATCACACACCTTTAGAATAAAAAAACAAGTTATAAATTTGATTTGCCCACATTTTAGAAAGCACGAACATTTTGATGGTCTGAGAGACGAACAAAACAAAAATGTCAACACTTGTGTTTCATCCTATTGAAGAGTCTTTATTTATGAAGTTATTGTTGCACCTACATGCACTTGTCCCAAACATCCTTGTCTGCTCAGACAAGTAGCATGGCATCTATCAGAAAAGGAATCTAAAAAAACTCTTAATTAGAACATTATCACGGAGATGTACTATGGTAGCTGGTGTTGGTCATATTTATCGTCTTTGATAGTCTTCTCAAGTTATAGTTCTTGACAGTGCTTTCCTTAAGATAAAAACTTTGACATACAACAAGACAATGTAAAATGTTTTAACTATTAGACTAGTGTCTGTGCTCTTGCTGTACATACCAACTTAAGTTAGTTACAGTTTTTGATCTAACATGTTATCAGATCTAAAACAGTTTAATTCATCGAGTTTAAATTTTGTCTCAGGTCATTTAATTTATAATGTAAAAAATCTAGGAGTAATTTCAAATTACATCAAATATTATTGAAATTCTTACTCATTTGAAATTATTAAATTAACGTTTAGATTTAAAAATACTATTGAAAATTAAGGAGAATTATGTAATTTTTGTATTGAGAATAATACTAAACATTTTATTTATTTTACAACTATGCCTATAAAATCTACCACAAGAAAAGACCTACTAAAAGTATTCTACAACAACTGCTACTACTACATTAACTCCTACAACTTAAAATCTTCGAATAAAACAGCTACTACTAAAAAAAATATATTACTACCACAGCTACTACTAAAAAAATCTATTACTACCACAGCTACTATAATAAAAACATAAATGACTACCGCAGCTACTGCTACTTCAAGAAATAGTACATCTGTTATTGTCCATATATAAGTACTAGTAGAGCTATTCCATTCAGTATCATAACATCCAAAGACACATAATACTAACATCCCCGCTACTCAAATTACTATTAATTAAACTACCACACTTACCACCATTTTTATTACTATTACCACTACTTCTACTACTTATATTACTACCACTACAATTACAATTATAATAATTACCACTACTGCAACAATTATTACTTTTAACACTGCTACTACCTTTACAAATATTAATACAATTCCTACAAAATTTACTCCAACTACCAAAAGATCAAAATGCTATTTAATGTTTTAAATAATTTATATAGCCGATCACAACCTTTATAAATAAAGAGCAGATCTCAATAAGAAAATTACTGATTATTAGAGATCTCAACAACAACGAATAAAATAAGTAAATGATCAGATTTTCTGATTTAATATAACATGCCAGTTTGGTGTTCCGTAGATAGAAAAGACTCTCCAAGGGTGGTGCCACCACAGACCAGCGCCATCAACAGACGATAACATGAGATTGTTGGCATCTGGTATTCGTCCTGCAAAGTTGGTTTTACCTTAATCTCCTCCCCAACTTCTCCCTCCACCATCTTCGCCTCATTACCTCACCCATCACCAACCACCCCTCCACAACAGAGATTTATTCCCGTAACATTTGAGAAAGACCTCTTACGCCTCTCGTGTTTGTCTTTATCTAATACCTCATTTGTTTGTCTTTATCTAATACCTCTCTTGTTTGTCTTTATCTAATACCTCACTTGTTTGTCTTTATCTAATACCTCATTTGTTTATCTTTAATACCTCACTTGTTTCTCTTTATCTAATACCTCTCTTGTTTGTCTTTATCTAATACCTCTCTTGTTTGTCTTTATCTAATACCTCTCTTGTTTGTCTTTATCTAATACCTCACTTGTTTGTCTTTATCTAATACCTCACTTGTTTGTCTCTAATACCTCACTTGTTTGTCTTTAATACCTCACTTGTTTGTCTTTATCTAATACCTCACTTGTTTGTCTTTAATACCTCACTTGTTTGTCTTTATCTAATACCTGACTTGTTTGTCTTTATCTAATACCTCACTTGTTTGTCTTTATCTAATACCTCACTTGTTTGTCTTTATCTAATACCTCACTTGTTTGTCTTTAATACCTCACTTGTTTGTCTGTAATACCTCACTTTTTTGTCTTTAATACCTCTCTTGTTTGTCTTTAGCTAATACCTGACTTGTTTGTCTTTATCTAATACCTCACTTGTTTGTCTTTATCTAATACCTCACTTGTTTGTCTTTAATACCTCACTTGTTTGTCTTTATCTAATAACTCACTTGTTTGTCTTTATCTAACACCTCACTTGTTTGTCTTTAACTTATACCTCATTTGATTTTCTTTATCTAATACCTCACTTGTTTGTCTTTATCTAATACCTCACTTGTTTGTCTTTAATACCTCACTTGTTTGTCTTAATCTAATAACTCACTTGTTTGTCTTTATCTAACACCTCACTTGTTTGTCTTTATCTAATACCTCACTTGTTTGTCTTTATCTAATACCTCACTTGTTTGTCTTTAATACCTCACTTGTTTGTCTTTATCTAATACCTCACTTGTTTGTCTTTATCTAACACGTCACTTGTTTGTCTTTATCTAATACCTCACTTGTTTGTCTTAATCTAACACCTCGCTTGTTTGTCTTTATCTAATACCTCACTTGTTTGTCTTTATCTAATACTTCACTTGTTTGTCTTAATCTAACACCTCACTTGTTTGTCTTTATCTAATACCTCACTTGTTTGTCTTTATCTAATACTTCACTTGTTTGTCTTTAATACCTCAACCACCAACAATTGTACCACCAACAATTGTACCACCAACAATTGTACCACCAACAGTTGTACCACCAACAATTGTACTACCAACAATTGTACCACCAACAATTGTACCACCAACAATTGTACCACCAACAATTGTACCACCAACAGTTGTACCACCAACAGTTGTACCACCAACAATTGTACCACCAACAATTCTACCACCAACAATTGTACCACCAACAGTTGTACCACCAACAATTGTACCACCAACAATTGTACCACCAACAGTTGTACCACCAACAATTGTACCACCAACAATTCTACCACCAACAATTGTACCACCAACAATTGTACCACCAACAATTGTATCACCAACAGTTGTACCACCAACAATTGTACCACCAACAATTGTACCACCAACAATTCTACCACCAACAATTGTACCACCAACAATTGTACCACCAACAGTTGTACCACCAACAGTTGTACCACCAACAGTTGTACCACCAACAATTGTACCACCAACAATTGTACCACCAACAGTTGTACCACCAACAATTCTACCACCAACAATTGTACCACCAACAATTGTACCACCAACAATTGTATCACCAACAGTTTTACCACCAACAATTGTACCACCAACAATTGTACCAACAACAGTTGTACCACCAACAGTTGTATCACCAACAATTGTACCACCAACGATATATTTTCAATTTGAAGCTTTAGATGTCTAGTCTTTTCAGGGGAGAGTATTCTTTGTTATGTATAACAGAGGAGACTATTGGTCTCTCTCCCTTAGCTACAAAAGAAAAATTGGGAAAAAGAGGGCCGAGGGGGGGGGAAACTTGACTCTAAGTAATATCTTTGGCAAGCAATTTTTAAAAAAAATTTAATAGATGAAAAGAGTATCAATTTTTTTTTAGAAAATGGCATTGAAAATTTTCATTAAAATTGTTAAACTTTTATTACATTTTTTTAGTATTGTGGAGGACCTGTGTGTTCCCGTGGTTGTTGTCAAACTTCTCTCACTCTAATATTCTGTGCTAGGCACACTATGTGGTTACTTCTTGCTTCAAACATCAATACTCCAAGATTGAATGTACAAATAAATTATGTATAACTCCTTAACTTCTCTAACTATCTTTATTATAACTAACTCTCGTCCCTAACTCATGTGTCCCTAACTCAGTCCCTATTCCTAACTCCGTCTGTCCGTGTTCTGTGTCCGTTTTTTAATTATTTTTTTTCCTTAGTGCGTCCCGTTTAATACCCGTCCCCGAATTCCCATTGTTTGAAGTCAACTGTCAATCATTGTACAAACCCACATAAGACATGGTGGGACTTGTTTGACGTAACTAATCTCTGGTGAGACTTTCCACCCCCAGACCAGATGGCCCGTGTGTTACGGCGTGAGTTCACACCACCATCCAGTCACGTGGTCAGTCGCCGTCCACTTCAAAGGATCCAAGGTTGGCCTCCATTCCTCACCCACACCCAAAGATAACACTCCGCACCGGAACGTCTCAGACCCTCTGGACTCGCCGCACCCGTCCAGCTTCAAAGGACTCCGTCTCTCTGAGAGCCGACAATTTGCCCTCAGGGCTTCCATACACTTCTCGGCTTACAACACGTATGTCGTCCTTGACGTCTGCTAACAATAAGTAACATCTCGGCAAATGTTTGTTTTAAATTGGCTTCCAGTGATTAAGACCCTCTGGCAAAACAAATCGAAACAAAACACCATCTCTCTCAGCGCCAACAATTCGACCTCAGGACCATCAGGGCTCCCACTGTATCTAAGAGTTGTTTGCTCTTGAAAAAAGTGGGTAGACTTTAAACTATACATGAATGTGCGAGTTTCTTTCATTGTTTAGCAATTTTAAATATAATATAAAGATTAACAACTTAAAAATAGCAACCAAAAAAAATTTGCTTAAACATATTCTTACAATTGTTGTTTTAAATGTTGAATGTTTTACTGTCGTTTCATTTGAGTATCCATTTTTGTCCCTGATTTTCTTTTTTAAATTTCTATAATTGTTGTTTTCTATTGTTATCAGACCGAGACTTATGAGACAGTTACTCGGCGGTCAGTTTGACTTACCGTGACAAGACGATTATTTCAGCACACTAATAGATGGTAACAGCGGGTATCTGGCCTATTTACTTGTTAAAGTCATTTCAAAGCGCTACCAAAATGTTGAGTCCCATTGGTGAAATATGTCCTAACGATGACGGTCAGCTTGGTTGATTACCTCTCTATTGACTGACCAATTACGCACCATTTTTTTGACCAATTACCTATGCAATTACTAACCAATTCCCTCGCCATTAAATGACCAATTACCTCACCATTGACTGACCAATTACCTCACCATTAACTGACCAATGTCCATCAAAGCTACACACATAAGTTAGGGGTAGAGCACACAATTTGTGGTATACATTAGTTATACAAGATGTACTTATTATGTCTTATACTATTACAGAACAACTTAAGTTAAGATGAGAAGTTATGATTCATTGTTGGACTTTCCTGCTGCTTTATGTTTAGTGTGATCGTTCAACGTTCTTTGTATTTGTAACAATTTTTTTTTAAATGATGTTTTAAGTTTTCTTCATAAACAAAAATTATTTATTTTATTTATATGGTACACATTTTTCAAGAAAAAAAAAACTGTTTTAATCACGCGAGTAAATACTTTTTTAAGATAAATTTAATTGTACAAGTTTGTTATCTCAAGTGGAATTCTGTAGATACTTTGTTTAAATCAATATAATTGTACAATTTTTTAAAATCAATATAATTGTACACGTTTGTTTAAATAAATATAATTGAACGTTTGTTAAAAATCAATATAATTGTAAAAGTTTGTTTAAATCAATATAATTGTACACGTTTGTTTAAATCAATATAATTGTACACGTTTGTTTAAATCCATATAATTGTACACGTTTGTTTAAATCAATATAATTGTACACGTTTGTTTAAATCAATATAATTGTACAAATTTGTTTAAATCAATATAATTGTACACGTTTGTTTAAATCAATATAATTGTACAAGTTTATTACCTCAGCTGGAACTGTTTTATGATCAGCAAATATTTGACATTTGACACGTCACCTACACGACACATCACTCGTCTTTTTATTTGATGTATGACAATTCTGCTTGTCACATTTAAGGTGAATGGGAGATTGGGAAATAACATCTTTTGTAACAATAGATAGATGGGATATAACATCTTCTGTTACAATAGATAGTTGGGGTATAACATCATTTGTAACAATAGATAGTTGGGGTATAACATCTTTTGTAACAATAGATAGTTGGGGTATAACATCTTTTGTAACAATAGATAGTTGGGGAATAACATCTTCTGTTACAATAAATAGTTGGGGTATAACATCTTTTGTAACAATAGATAGTTGGGGTATAACATCTTTTGTAACAATAGATAGTTGGGGTATAACATCTTTTGTAACAATAAATAGTTGGGGTATAACAAATTCTGTAACAATAGATAGTTGGTGTATAACATCTTTTGTAACAATACATAGATTGGGTATAACATCTTTTGTAACAATAGATAGTTGGGGTATAACATCTTTTGTAACAATAGATAGTTGGGGTATAACATCTTTTGTAACAATAGATAGTTTGGAAATAACATCTCTTGTAACAATAGAGAGATGGGGTATAACATCTTCTGTAACAATAGATAGTTGGGGTATAACATCTTTTGTAACAATAGATAGTTGGGGTATAACATCTTTTGTAACAATAGTTAGTTGGGTTATAAGATCTTTTGTAACAATAGATAGTTTGGGAATAACATCTTTTGTAACAATAGATAATTGGGGAATAACATCTTTTGTAACAATAGATAGTTGGGGTATAACATCTTTTGTAACAATAGATAGTTGGGGAATAACATCTTTTGTAACAATAGATAGTCGGGGTATAACATCTTTTGTAACAACTATAATTCTCCCATGACTAGCGCTGGGCAGGTCTTGTCATAAAGCTGAATACTTGGGGCAACTGTATCATTGTCACAACTGTACCTTTGTCACAACTGAACCATTGTCACAACTGTACCATTGTCACAACTGTACCATTGTCACAACTGTACCATTGTCATAACTGTACCATTGTCACAACTGTACCATTGTCACAACCGTATCATTGTCACAACTGTATCATTGTCACAACTGTACCATTGTCATAACTGTATCATTGTCACAATTGTACCATTGTCACAACTGTACCATTGTCACAACTGTACCATTGTCATAACTGTACCATTGTCACAACTGTACCATTGTCACAACTGTATCATTGTCACAACTGTACCATTGTCACAACTGTATCATTGTCACAACTGTACCATTGTCACAACTGTATCATTGTCATAACTGTACCATTGTCACAACTGTACCATTGTCACAACTGTACCATTGAAACAACTGTGCCATTGTCACAACTGTACCATTGTCACAACTGTACCATTGTCACAACTGTACCATTATCACAACTGTATCATTGTCACAACAGTATCCATATAAATATAAATGTTCTTTTTTTATCCATCAAATAGTTATGAAAAATGTGATGCGTCATACCCACATTTCTATTTGAACCTCATCATTTCCATAAGTATGTAGTCGTCCTAGGCCATCCATCACTTCTGGGTGCCCCATCCCATCTACCATCACCCATCACGACCAGTCCCGTCACAGAGGTTACAACAAAAGTCTGCCTGGCCTGTCGATAGTTGAGCATTACCTGAATGGACCACGTCAGCCACTGTCTCTAGACCTTTCTCTAACACGTCTGTCAACTCGAAGGTAAGTTTTATAAGACTTCACGTTACTTTATCTTATTTCATATAATAGCCCCATTTGATAATACTTTATTTTGGTTACTCTAGATAAATGTTGAATACTGAATGTTACATTAGGTTACCTGAATGTTACATTAGGTTACCTGAATGTTACATTAGGTTATCTGAATGTTACATTAGGTTACCTGAATGTTACATTAGGTTACCTGAAAATGTACTTTGTAGAGCGGTGCTTCTCAAACCGGCAGAAGTTTTTTTCATCCCACCACGGACTAAAACACTAATTAACTTTGACTGAATCAATAGCGATAAGTATTTAGTATTTTAGTTTGTTTTTATTGATTTCATTTTATTCGATTAATGTCAAAAAATTAAAATATTCTTTAGGATTTGTTTCATTGGTTGTAAATGGAAGAATATATTTATATTATTCTGTCCTTTCTTTATTACTTCTGCGGATCGGCGGCGGATGGCCCACAGACCGGCACCTGTCCGTGGACCACCAATTTGAGAAGCACTGTTGTAGAGGATAAAGAATTCAAATTTTCTCCGTAATATCAATAAAAGGCCTATTAATCGATCAACGTTTGAACGTTACTATAAATTTCCCATTGCCTCAACTCGTTTAAACTTTCCTCTAAATTGCCCATTGCCTCAACTCGTTTAAACTTTTCTCTAAATTGCCCATTGCCTCAACTCGTTTAAACTTTTCTCTAAATTGCACATTGCCTCAACTCGTTTAAACTTTCCTCTAAATTTTCAATTTCCTCAACTCGTTTAAACTTTCCTCTAAATTGCCCATTGCCTCAAATCGTTTAAACTTTCCTCTAAATTTTCAATTTCCTCAACTCGTTTAAACTTTCCTCTAAATTGCCCATTACCTCAACTCGTTTAAACTTTGTTCTAAATTCCCCATTGCCTCAAAATTTGTAAGAAAATCATCTAGTCGTACAGACATTAGCGGGCGAACAACGTTAAGACAACATCTTAGAAAAATCTTGTCAACTGACGGACAATTATACTTGGCCGTCTATTATATTTATGTCAATGGGTTTTACTTTCAAGACTTTACTTGGCCGTCTATTATATTTATTTACTTTCATAATGTTCTCTAATGTATCGTATTTCATATTTTGAACAATCAAATTAACTTTTAATGACACAAAAAACAAAAACAAAAACTCAAAGATTTCGAGTGACTTTCTTCCCCCATCACTACATCAGCATAAATGACGTCATGATGGTTAATTTTATCAGTTAAATACACAAAGACTTTCATATGGAAAAAAATAACTTATTTATATAATAATGTCTTTCACACTGATATCACTCTATAGATACAAATAACTTATTTATATAATAATGTCTTTCACACTGCTATTACTCTATAGATGCAAATAACTTATTTATATAATAATGTCTTTCGCACTGATATTAGGCCTACTCTATAGATACGTGCACATAAAGAGAACAATTGCCCCACACACAGGACATTGTTTTAAAGATGTTTGTAAATAAATAAATAAATTAGGGCTGTTATCGATTAAATTAAATTTAATCATTAACTTTTGAAAAATTACCGATTAATTAATCGATAATTTTGTTAAGCTAAAATTAAAGATGAATGACGTCATTAAACTGAAAATTTCAAGGGAAGTAATAAAAACGGGCAATTCGTATTGTCATTAAGTTATTTTTAAAACAGTTAGCACTGAAAAAGTTAAATAACGTATGAAAGTTGAGGCACTTGAATGATGAAATTTTCAAATTAATTTTATAAATATAAAAGTAATACAGCTGTATAGAAATTGTTTGATGATTAGTAAAAACATAAAGATCATCTTTTTATCCCAAGTTGTTCGAAAGTTATGATTTTTTTTCTAAGACCTCATAATCTCTTTTTTCACTATTTCGTTTTCCTTCATATTTTGTGCCCTTTTATTGCATTTTTAAAAATGCCCATAACCTAAGTATTTAATTAAATTAAATTTAAACCACGTACTATTGTTAAGGGATATATTTAAAAATAAGTAGAACCTAGTTCAATATAATGTCAATGAATTTAATTTTTGTTATTATTAAATATTTAAAAACAATATTTTTTAAAAATATCATTGTTTTTATAAAACAGGTTATTTTAAAGTATACTCTTTCTGAATTCCCTCAACGGAGAAGTTTGTACGTAAAAAATAATGCTAAAATAAAAACTATTATTAAATATTTATTTAAAAAAAAAACATTTTTCTGTTTTAATCACTATTTAGTCGATTAAAATAATTTTAATCGATAAAATAATTTACCAATTAATCGGTAATTTTCGCAGCCCTAAAATAAATACGTCATTTCCCTCGTAATATCCAACTTCCAGCCACTGACAGACAGCCATTGACAAACAGCCACTGACAGACAGCCACTGACAGACAGCCACTGACAAATGGCCACTGACAGCCACAGACAGCCACTGACAGACATCCGCTGACAGTTACTGACAACCACTGACAGACAACCACTGACAAATGGCCACTGACAGCCACAGACAGACAGCCACTGACAGTTACTGACAACCACTGACAGGCAACCACTGACAGACAGCCACAGACAGCCACTGACAAATATCCACTGACAGCCACAGACATCCACTGACAAACAGCCACAGACAGACAGCCATTGACAGACAGCCACTGACAAACGACCACTGACAGACAGCCACTGACGGACAGCCACAGACAGCCATTGACAGACAGCCACTGACAAAGAGCCATTGACAGTCACAGACAGCCACAGACAAACACAGACAGCCACAGACATCCACTGGCAGCCACTGACAGACAGCCCCTGACTACCACTGTCAGACAGCCACTGACAACCACTGACAGACCGTCACTGAAAAACAGCCAAAGACAGCAACTGACAGCTTATATGTATACCTGAACAAATGAAACTTTTCACAGATATTTATTTATTGCCATCTACATTTATAATATCTCTAGTGATCCAGATATTTATTTATTGCCATCTACATTTATAATAGCTCTAGTGATCCAGATATTTATTTATTACCATCTACATTTATAATAGCTCTAGTGATCCAGATATTTATTTATTACCATCTACATTCATAATAGCTCTAGTGATCCAGATATTGTTCGTGGCCTGTGGTAAAAATAATTATATAATCATAAATCTATACATAGAATAAATCTGGAAAATCCCCTTTAAAAAAAAATAAAATGTATCTTATATAGACTAATATATCTAATATAGACTAATATATCTTATATAGACTAATATAACTTATATAGACTAATATATCATATTTAGACTAATATATCTTATATAGACTAATATATCTTATATAGACTAATATATCTTCTATAGACTAATATATCTTCTATAGACTAGTACATCTTATATAGACTAATATATCTTATATAGACTAGTATATCTTATATAGACTAATATATATTCTAAAGACTAGTACATCTTATATAGACTAGTATATCTTCTATAGACTAATATATTTTCTAAAGACTAGTAGATCTATATCTTCTATAGACTAATATATCTTCTAAAGACTAGTATATCTTATATAGACTAGTATCCCATTATTTTACGCTAAACATTCCCTAATTTGAAAACATGTTTTGACTATAATTGATTTAGTTTATGTAACGATGTTACCATCTTTTCTTTGCTGTCAACTTCCTGCAAAAAAATAAACTACCATCTTGTCACCGTATGACAACGTCACGATTCTGAAAGTTAACCTGACATGTCACGTGATCAGTGGCATTGATAGCTGACCTGAGGGGAGTGAACTTGAACCATTCATCTTCCAGCTGTCAGCGCCCATATTGAAACAAATGACTGAAACAAAGAAGGGAAAATATTATTTGTGGTTGAGGTTAGGGGCCGTCCATAAATGACGTCACGCCATTTTGGCCGATTTTTTACCCCCTCCCCCCTACGTCACGCATCGTCACAAAATCGTCGACCCCCCCCCCTCAAAAAGTACGTCA
>MUZC01004509.1:170206-182324 GCA_002072015.1 Radix auricularia | reverse complement strand
AAACATCGATACGGTGAGTTGATATAAACATCGATACGGTTATTTGATTGAAATATCGATACGGTGAGTTGATGGAAACATCGATACGTTTATTTGATTGAAACATCGATACGGTGAGTTGATGGAAACATCGATACGGTTATTTGATGGAAACATCGATACGGTGAGTTGATGGAAACATCGATACGGTGAGTTGATGGAAACATCGATACGGTTATTTGATTGAAATATCGATACGGTTATTTGATTGAAACATCGATACGGTTATTTGATTGAAATATCGATACGGTTATTTGATTGAAATATCGATACGGTTATTTGATTGAAATATCGATACGGTTATTTGATTGAAACATCGATACGGTTATTGATTGAAACATCGATACGGTTAATGTCAATATTCTATAAAACTGTCAATAGTCTATAAAAATGTCAATAGTCTATACAACTGTCAATAGTCTAATCAAATATGATCAACTCTTGACCTCAGAATATCACGAGAAGAAATGCTGCAGATGCAGCGGGAAGAGGCCATAAAACAGCGCCAACGACAGCAACTACAGCAAGGAGGACAGCAACGACAGCAACCTAGTATTCTTGCCAACAGCAGACTGACCGGAAGTCGTATTGCGGCAAGTCAGAGACTGCCGGCTAACGTAGAGCTAGCCAGGTAAGAGTACACGTTTGTTTGAAAATGGTCAGATTATTTTGAGGTGAACAGAGTGATGGACATTTAATATCTTTACTGTTTATGCCATCGGAAGAGATTTCTAAGTTCTGTGTTGGTTTATGCCATGGGAAGATATTTCTAAGTTCTGTGTTGGTTTATGCCATCGGAAGATATTTCTAAGTTCTGTGTTGGTTTATGGCATGGGAAGATATTTCTAGGTTCTGTGTTGGTTTATGTTATGGGAAGCATATTTCTAAATTCGGTGGTGGTTTATGTCATGGGAAGCATTCATCTAAAGTTTAGTGGTTTCTGCCTGTAGATCCTCTGACTATTATAATTTCTGCCTATATCTTCCTTTCTTTTACCCAAACGTATTTGTTTAAATTCTAGAAAAGATAAATTTGTATCTGTTATGTAATGTTTATACAAAGATAGATATTACTGTTTATAGAAAGATATATTTTACTGTTTATACAAAGATTTATATTACTGTCAATACAAAGATAAATGATTTATTAATAAAGTATCTTTTAAAAACAAGGTTAGAAATGATAAATTTATTTACAGCATAGATCACGAAAATAAAATCATTGTAAAAACGAGTGAGATACTGTGTGACGCAATCAGTGGAATTGGTGTCACAAAATGCAGGCTAATAGAAGGTTTATATTTTTTCAAGTACTCGGTATCGGCAAAACATGGCAGAAACTACTCGATACTCGGCAGAAAATCATACTCGGTACACCCCGATTTTTTACTTGAGCTCAGTTTCCAATCTATGTCATTCTTTCTGTAGAGTTGATCCTTCAGGACGGCTTATCCCCCTTTCTGCCTCAGAAAAAGAAGAATTCCTAAGAAGGGGAGGTAAGATAGCAGGTGAAGTGAGACCAAGGTGAGATTTCGTTTATGTAAGATAGCAGGTGAAGTGAGACCAAGGTGAGATTTCGTTTATGTAAGATAGCAACTGAAGTGAGACCAAGGTGAGATTTCGTTTAGGTAAGATAGCAGGTGAAGTGAGACCAAGGTGAGATTTCGTTTAGGTAAGATAGCAGGTGAAGTGAGACCAAGATGAGATTTCGTTTATGTAAGATAGCAGGTGAAGTGAGACCAAGGTGAGATTTCGTTTAGGTAAGATAGCAACTGAAGTGAGACCAAGGTGAGATTTCGTTTATGTAAGATAGCAGGTGAAGTGAGACCAAGGTGAGATTTCGTTTATGTAAGATAGCAGGTGAAGTGAGACCAAGGTGAGATTTCGTTTAGGTAAGATAGCAGGTGAAGTGAAACCAAGGTGAGATTTCGTTTCTGTAAGATAGCAGGTGAAGTGAGACCAAGGTGAGATTTCGTTTATGTAAGATAGCAGGTGAAGTGAGACCAAGGTGAGATTTTGTTTTTGTAAGATAGCAAGTGAAGTGAGACCAAGGTGAGATTTCGTTTATGTCAAGTAGGAGAAAATATCAGTTTATTCAACTTCGGGACAATTATAATTTACAAGGCTTTTTTTTCCCTTTTTATAACCACGTGATTTTGTTTATGACTTTTTACGTTATGTGTTACGGGACCATTTTCATAAAAACAATATTTAATGAACTAATACTTTATCATGGCGTTTCTCAGTCATTATAATTAAAAACATGACTTGTGATCTGATCTACCTATAGTGTGTATTTATTTTGTATTATTATTTATGGAAAACGAATCATTGATGCAAAGAACATTAAATATGGGAGTGTTAACGTAATATAAACTATAATCATCAACGATAATAACAGCTTTCAGTGTGTTGGACACAATTTGTTCATGAAGTGTGTTGGACACAATTTGTTCATGAAGTGAGTTGGACACACTTTGTTCATGAAGTGTGTTGGACACAATTTGTTCATGAAGTGTGTTGGACACAATTTATTCATGAAGTTTGTAGGGCACAATTTGTTCATGAAGTGTATTGGACACAATTTATTCATGAAGTGTGTTGGGCACAATTTGTTCATGAAGTGTTGGACACAATTTGTTCATGAAGTGTTGAACACAATTTGTTCATGAAGTGTGTTGGACACAATTTGTTCATGAAGTGTGTAGGGCACAATTTGTTCATGAAGTGTTGAACACAATTTGTTCATGAAGTGTGTTGGACACAATTTGTTCATGAAGTGTGTTGGACACAATTTATTCATGAAGTGTGTAGGGCACAATTTGTTCATGAAGTGTTTAGGGCACAATTTGTTCATGAAGTGTTGGACACAATTTGTTCATGAAGTGTTGAACACAATTTATTCATGAAGTGTGTAGGACACAATTTGTTCATGAAGTGTAATGGACACAATTTGTTCAAGAAGTGCGTCGGACATTATTTATTTATGAAGTGTGTAGGGCACAATTTGTTCATGAAGTGTTGGACACAATTTGTTCATGAAGTTTGTTGGACACAATTTCATTGCCTCATGTGAACTATTTGATCATCAGAAGTGAACTCAGTGAAGGTCAGAGACTACCTCAAGGTCAGCGAGTTCAAGTGAATCAAGTCCCAGCCAATCAGAATGCAGGTTTCAGAGATGTCCGGCTGATGCCTAGTAGCCCAATGACCAGTAATTTAATACATGTTAAATTATTGACTTTATTAAATATCCAACCATCCACGTGATTAAATATCTAACTATTGTTGTTATTAAATATCTAACAATCGAAGTAAATAAATGTCTAACTATCGAAGAAAAAAAATATCTAACTATCGTATAGTCTATAAAATATCTAACTATCAAAGTAAATAAATATCTAACCTTTGAAGTAAATATATTTCTAACTATCATTGTTAATCAAATATCTAACTATCGAAGTGAATAAATATCTAACTATCGTTGTTATTAAATGTCTAACTATTGAAGTAGATAAATATCTAACTATTGAAGGTAATCACTGAGGCAAAGATATAAAAAAAAATTATTTGAATGGTATTAGTTAATAAATTTGTTAAGTTGTGTCCCACCCTAACCATAACCCTAACCCCTAACCCTAACCTAACCAAAGATAATTAAAAAAAAGAATTATCTGAATGGTATTAATTAATTAATTTTTTAAGTTGTGTCCCACACAGTAAACAATTTTTTTTTCTGTTCAGATATAAAAAATATTTCGCATTTATTTTGAAACTTATTTTAAGATCTCAAGAACATACGCAATGAAAATAATCCAATTAGAATGTCAACAGATGAGTTTGACCCACGGTAAGTTTAGATTTCATCTTTTAAATAGCATCTCAACATTGCCAACGGCATTTTTTCTTGTCTTTCCTCTCACAATGTTATCATATCAATAAATCTAGTACACACTTTGGGAGAAATAAATCCATGACAAAAATCAATCAGTTACAATATAAATTTCCCGACAATAAAAATGAAATAAATAAAGTGAACTATTCTCTAGAATGATATAGTCATTGTAGTCATTTCTAAGTTATTCTTTTATTTACTGAACTATTCTTTAGAATGATATAATCATTGAAGTCATTTCTAAGTTATTCTTTTATTTAGTGAACTGTTCTCTAGAATGTTGTAGTCATTGGAGTCATTTCTAAGTTATTCTTTTATTGAGTGAACTATTCTCTAGAATGATGTAGTCATTGTAGTCATTTCTAAGTTATTATTTTATTTAGTGAACTATTCTCTAGAATGATGTAGTGATTGTAGTTATTTCTAAGTTATTCTTTTATTTAGTGAACTATTCTTTAGAATGATATAGTCATTGAAGTCATTTCTAAGTTATTCTTTTATTTAGTGAACTATTCTTTAGAATGATGTAGTCATTGGAGTCATTTCTAAGTTATTCTTTTATTTAGTGAACTATTCTTTAGAATGATGTAGTGATTGTAGTCATTTCTAAGTTATTCTTTTATTTAGTGAACTATTCTTTAGAATGATATAGTCATTGAAGTCATTTCTAAGTTATTCTTTTATTTAGTGAACTATTCTTTAGAATGATGTAGTGATTGTAGTCATTTCTAAGATATTCTTTTATTCAGTTTTCGTCCGTCTAACATTCCACTGAGAGACAACAGACGAGAAGATGAATACAAGAGGCAAAGGGAAGAGAGAGAACGAATGATACAGAGAGAGAGAGAACGAGACATTCTACATCAAAAACTCGTGCAGGTAGATTCGTGACATGTTAACAAATGGCGTAGTCCATTACTTAGCAGTTTTTGAAGATGTTAACAAATGGCGTATGTCTATTACTTAGCAGTTTTTGAAGATGTTAACAAATGGCGTAGTCCATTACTTAGCAGTTTTTGAAGATGTTAACAAATGGCGTATGTCTATTACTTAGCAGTTTTTGAACATGTTAACAAATGGCGTAGTCCATTACTTAGCAGTTTTTGAAGATGTTAACAAATGGCGTATGACTATTACTTAGCAGTTTTTGAACATGTTAACACATTTCAACTTCCTAACCTATCAGATTCTGTGTTAACAAATGACCTAATGTCAAGAACCAAGAGTTTTGGTCTGACGAGGCTAACAATACACGATCACCTGTTATTCTCTACTCTCTACTAGTATCGACATCTTACATTCGCCGTCTTTCTAATAGAATAATTTTTATAACTGACACTTAACATTGACAATGAAATCAATATTTTATAACTCACACTTAACATTGACGATGAAATTAATATTTTATAACTCACACTTAACATTGACGATGAAATTAATATTTTATAACTCACACTTAACATTGACAATGAAATCAATATTTTATAACTCACGCTTAACATTGACAATGAAATCAATATTTTATAACTGACACTTAACATTGACAATGAAATCAATATTTTGTAACTCACACTTAACGACAATTAAACAAATATTATTTAACTGACACTTAATAACGACAATGACATCAATATTTTATAACTCACACTTAACATTGACAATGAAATCAATATTTTGTAACTCACACTTAACGACAATTAAACAAACATTAATATAACTGACACTTAACGACAATGAAATCAATATTATATAACTGACACTGAACAACGACAATTAAACCAACATTATATAACTGACACTTAACAACGACAATTAAACCAATTTATTTCTATTGATTATTTCACCATCGACTCCCTCATGAAAAAAAACTTTTTAGCAGAAAAAATGGGACGAACTCCAGAAATTGAAGAGACTGCAAGAAGAGAAAGTCAGAGAAGAGCAGCTGATAGAAAAACAGATGCTAGAGCAGCAGAAATACTTCAACGAACAACAAAAGCTGAGACAACAGCAGCAAACCGCACCAGCAAGTGTAATAGTACCACAAACCACACCAGCAAGGGCTGTAGTACCACAAACCACAGCAGCAAGTGCTGTAGTACCACAAACCACAGCAGCAAGGGCTGTAGTACCACAAACCACACCAGCAAGGGCTGTAGTACCACAAACCACACCAGCAAGGGCTGTAGTACCATCTGTCATAAGTGCACAGGAAAAAACAAGTATCGGGAAAACAGAAAGTAAGTCATACATTGCTCCAACATCACCTCTCTTGTAACCTCATGATTCTTCATCTTGTATGTTGTGTCATCAAAGCTGTAAGGTACCTAAATAAATGACGTCTTGGGCATAGGCGGTGAGCCGGGGGGGGGACACGCATTTGTGACGATGGGGAGGGGGTAGTTTAAGTAATGTGAAAGTCGCCAATATCGTGTGACGTCATTTATGGACGGCCCCAACGCTTTTAGATGCTATAGCAATGTGTAATAACATTTGTTGTAATCATTTGTTTCTGTTTTATTTGTCGTTAGTTATCTTAAACATAAAATCAGTGAATTCCTTCAATAAAAGTGTTCGGTATAATCTGTAACTAACTACAGAAACGTATTCATGCATATTCATACACCTAAACCCATAATGTCTATCTGTATGTGTGTCTATGTTGATGTCACTATCTATATGTGTGTCTATGTTGTTGTCTCTATCCATATGTGTCAATGTTAATACTAGTATTCTTGTCAGAATCTATCGCCAATAAATAAAACGTGTTTTTGTTATGTAAGTCACTTCGATATTTCATACGGCTTCAGAAACACCAACCACTGCCAGGCAAACTGTTGCGTCCACCATCCCTCCCACACTTGACAATTTGGGGGCCAGTTTGGAGTCAATGACGACACATCCGATTAATATCCCCGCTAGTTTGTCATTGGTTACAACAGATGGCCCGAAGTTGATGACCTCTGACCCTGTACTTGACCTCAATAAACCGACAAAACAGACCGCTGGTTTACCTTCAGCTACAGGTAATAATAAATGATTAATTGTTCGGGTTGTAATCAGGTAAATACATTTTTTGAAAGAATGGATGGAATGTCCAATTTATACACAGGAGAGAATTTTTTTTGGTATTTATTCATGTTTTTAATACGTTAATCTTTTATTATTTTTTTATCATTGGCTTTCATTTTCTGATATTTACTGTATTAATGTTTTTATCATTGGCTTTCATTTTCTGATATTTACTGTATTAATGTTTTTATCATTGGCTTTCATTTTCTGATATTTCCCGTCTTTAGAATCAGCGCCGGCTAAAAGAGAGAGAATCTTTCAACTTGCCGAACTTTTGGGCTTCAAACCTAGCGACTTGCTCAAACTGGTGGCTGAGATAGAAGCAAATAAACAAGTGCTGGGTGGGTATCATTACATGTCATCATAGTGTCATTACATGTCATTATAGTGTCGTTACATGTCATAATAGTGTCATTACATGTCTTTAAAGTGTCATTACATGTCTTTAAAGTGTCATTACATGTCTTTATAGTGTCATTACATGTCTTTAAAGTGTCATCACATATCTTTATAGTGTCATTATTATATTCTTTAAAGTGTCATTACATGTCTTTAAAGTGTCATTACATATCTTTATAGTGTCATTATTATATTCTTTAAAACGTCATTACATGTCTTTAAAGTGTCATCACATATCTTTATAGCGTCATTATTATATTCTTTAAAGTGTCATTACATGTCTTTAAATTGTCATTACATGTCTTTAAATTGTCATTACATGTCTTTAAAGTGTCATTACATGTCTTTAAAGTGTCATTACATGTCTTTAAAGTGTCATTATATGTCTTTAAATTGTCATTACATGTCTTTAAAGTGTCATTACATGTCTTTAAAGTGTCATTACATGTCTTTAAAGTGTCATTACATGTCTTTAAAGTGTCATTACATATCTTTATAGTGTCATTATATTTCTTTAAAGTGTCATTACATGTCTTTAAAGTGTCATTACATGTCTTTAAAGTATCATTACATGTCCTCATAGTGTCAATACAAAAATGAATTAGTCATTGTATGTTATTAAAGTGTTGTTACAAAAGAAGGTTTTTGCTTGTAATGTTGCTTATATTCTAGAAGTCAATTCTCTAAAAAAAATAATAGAAACCTTAAAGGGATACTTGCAGAAGAATTGATCAATTCGTTTTAATTAATTTCTTTTTCAATTAAACTAAACCTCTAATATTAACTGTATTTCTATAGTCCCAACCCTTACAATTAACTGTAACTCTATATTCCCCACCCTTCCAATTAACTGTAACTCTATAGGTCCAACCCTTCCAATTAACTGTAACTCTATAGTCCCTATCGATAATATTAACTGTATTTCTATAGTCCCAACCCTTACAATTAACTGTAACTCACTAGTCCCTACCCTTACAATTAACTGTAACTCTATAGTCCCTACCCTTACAATTAACTGTAACTCTATAGTCCCTACCCTTACAATTAACTGTAACTCTATAGTCCCCATCCATCCAAATATATGTAAGTCTATAGTCCCCATCAATCCAAATAACTGTAACTCTATAGTCCCCATCCATCCAAATATCTGTAACTCTATAGTCCCCATCAATCCAAATAACTGTAACTCTATAGTCCCCACCCATCCAAATAACTGTAACTCTATAGTCCCCATCCATCCAAATATCTGTAACTCTATAGTCCCCACCCATCCAATTAACTGTAACTCTATAGTCCCCACCCATCCAATTAACTGTATCTCTATAGTCCCCATCCACACAGATAAGCCCACCACAAGCAAGCCGCCTGTCATGCCATCAGACCCACACTTGCTGCCAAGCTCACAGGTAAGAAAACTTTAAACACAGCAGAATTAAATAAAAGTTTCTAAATCTAACTTTCAGCGGTTTTTAGTTTTATAAAGTTAAGGTTAGTAAAAGCGTTAGTTTCAAGACTAGTCCTAGAGTTAGGTTGGGCTAGGGTTAGGGTTAGTATAAGAATAGTCTTAGAGTTAGGTTGGGCTAGGGTTAGGGTTAGTATAAGACTAGTCTTAGAGTTAGGTTGGGCTAGGGTTAGGGTTAGCATAAGAATAGCATTTGAGTTAGGTTGGGTTAGGGTTAGTATAAGAATATTATTTGAGTTAGGTTGGGTTAGGGTTAGTATAAGACTAGTATTTGAGTAAGTTGGGCTAGGGTTAGGGTTAGCATAACAATAGTATTTGAGTTAGGTTGGGCTAGGGTTAGTATAAGAATAGTATTTGAGTTAGGTTGGGCTAGGGTTAGGGTTAGTATAAAACTAGTATTTGAGTTAGGTTGGGCTAGGGTTAGTATAAGAATAGTATTTGAGTTAGGTTGGGTTAGGGTTAGTATAAGAATAGTATTTGAGTTAGGTTGGGTTAGGGTTTGTATAAGAATAATATTTGAGTTAGGTTGGGTTAGGGTTAGTATAAGACTAGTATTCGAGTTAGGTTGAGTTAGGGTTAGGGTTAGTATAAGAATAGTATTCGAGTTAGGTTGGGCTAGGGTTAGGGTTAGTATAAGAATAGTATTTGAGTAAGGTTGAGTTAGGGTTAGTATAATACTAGTATTTGAGTTAGGTTGGGCTAGGGTTAGGGTTAGTATAAGAATAGTATTTGAGTAAGGTTGAGTTAGGGTTAGGGTTAGTATAAGAATAGTATTTGAGTTAGGTTGGGCTAGGGTTAGGGTTAGTGATAGTGGGATTACTTGTTGTGATAGTGGGATTATTTGTTGTGATAGTGGGATTACTTGTTGTTATAGTGGGATTACTTGTTGTGATAGTGGGATTATTTGTTGTGATAGTGGGATTATGATTAAGGATTTAGATTATGTGTAGTCTTACATTGGACCATACACAACTTACTAGCTAATTCGATTAAATTAGCCAAATATTTAGCAACACATGACAACATTTATTCAGTGGTGTAATTGTTGTTTCGATGTGTAATTGTATCCATTAGGTCAATGTGTAATTGTATCCAACAGGTCAATCTGTAATTGTATCTAGCAGGTACATGTGTAAGTGTATCCAACAGGTCAATGTGTAATTCTATCCAACAGGCCAATGTGTAATTGTATCCAACAGGTCGATGTGTAATTGTATCTAGCAGGTACATGTGTAATTGTATCCATCGATGTAATTTATTTGAGTCAAATTATTGGATGATATGATGAGTTTGAAATCTTACAAAATTATGATACAATTTTATTTTAGGTGTTAGGGTTTACCCTAACCCTATCCCTAACCCTATCCCTATCCCTATCCCTAACCCTATCCCTAACCCTATCCCTATTCCTATCCATAACCATAACCCTAAACCTAACCCTAATTTTAACCCAAATTCTGACATAATTATGATACAATCTTATTTCAGGAGCCCAGTATCCATCCAAGCAATGACAGTGTCACTGACAGACCGTCTCAAGTCATGGATATTGCCACTAACAGATCCACTAAAGTCAGCGACAATGCCACAGGCAGACCAACTAAAATTAATGTGACTTTCGTTCTTGGTCTCAAAAATTCAGTCAGTTTTTTTTCTAATCCTTCTTCCCTTATAAATGTATATTATTATTAGCTCTCTTAATCAACAGCTTCCTTAATGAACATCCCCTTAATGATAAGTCCCTTAATAAACAGCTTTCTTAGCGAACAGCTTCCTTAATATACAGCTTACTTAATGAACAACTTCCTTAATGAACAGCTTACTTAATGAACAGCTTCCTTAATAAACAGCTTCCTTAATGTACAGCTTCCTTAATGATCAGCTTCCTTAATGAACAGCTTCCTAAATGAACAGCTTCCTTAATGAACAGCTTCCTTAATGAACAGCTTCCTTAATGAACAGCTTCCTTAATGAACAGCTTCCTTAATGAACAGCTTCCTTAATAAAAAAAGCTTCCTTAATGAACAGCTTCCTTAATGAACAGCTTCCTTAATAAACAACTTCCTTAATGATCAGCTTCTTTAATGATCAGCTTCCTTAATGAACAGCTTCCTTAATGAACAGCTTCCTAAATGAACAGCTTCCTTAATATACAGCTTCCTTAATATACAGCTTCCTTAATGAACATTTGCTTAATGAACAGTCCCTTAATGAACAGTCCCTTAATGAACAGCTTCCTTAATGAATAGCTTGAAGCTACAGCTACAGAAAGGTCATCTATATAATAATGCGCCTAAGCACATTTCCGTCCGTCAGTGTGTGTGTGTGAAGCCCCTATACCACGCAACTCTTGCTAACTTTTTTTTAAAATGAAAGTATAGACGTAAAATCATAATGATTTTGGGTTTGAGATTAACAGAGGGTGTGGTTTTGTGCGCCGTAAAAAAACCAATTAAGTGGCGTCATGAAGCTTTTATTGTATTAATATATTTGATGTTACTTTTTATCTTGATTATAATACGAGTGTGTGAATATGCATGTGTGCGAGTGTGTTTATGTGTATGTGTGTATGTGCGTCTGTGTGTGCGTGTGACTGTGTGTTTGTATTATTTGTGAAATAATGATTAATTTTATACATTGCTAAAAGTGACATTAAATATTGAAAAGACGTTTACCAGGTAATGGTTTATGTATAGTTAAAATTATGCACTGGATTATGAAAAATTCCGTTAATTTTATGAACACAAGTTTCTGCCGATGCGATCTGCATGGGTGCTTGAATAAAAGATAACGGGAAGTCATGGAATGTTACTTAAAAAACTGTTAATGAGAAGATCAATCTCCAGTGATTTTTTCAGAGATTGTTTTACTTCATGATTCATTTTAGAAGAAATGAGCCCTTGCGCATTAGTGGGACGATTACTCTCATGAATTGCCACAATGGAAAATAAACAGTGAAAAGAACTTATCTTATCTTAGATATACAGACGCTCCTTCTATGCAGAAGATAATTGCGTCCACAGACCATGAGAGATGATCTGTTGGCAAGTGATGCAGCGGTCGCAGGCCACGGCTATAGGGGTTCCACGCATTACCCCAGCCGCCTAACTATTGTCTAGTTAGGTACCCATTCGGAGCTGGGTGACTCGGGGACTCCTCAGGCCGCGAGAACAAATCCTCACCTTCGTGTGGATTCGAACCCGTGACCATCGGTATGACAGTCGAGAGCGCTACCTCTCGACCACCACGTCCCAC